>JAJIRX010000877.1:0-51311 GCA_023853785.1 Psilocybe azurescens
TGCTTACTGTTTTCTGGCATATGGTATGGGTTTTTCTTGTTCTTCGGAAACCCATCATCCTCCCATTCTGACACATATCCTCCCACTTCTTCAACAGATCGTTGTCCAGCGAGATTGACAGGCCATGATGGCCTTCAGTTTGAACATTGCGCCGGCAACGGCGTTTTTGTACCTTCATAGCAAGGACTTTCCCAACGATGTGTACTTCATCCAATTCCAAAATCCGTGATCGTCCAGCGTATCCTGTCGAGAGCCGGGCCCCTGAGTCTTGGTTGCATTTGAAAGAGCGTTGTGATTTGACCATACACGTTCTGGGCACTCGCAGTCGGAGAGTCCAACACCGGGGATATAATTTAAAGAATAAACCTGATGGTTGGCCTGCGTATGCATTGGTTCATGAAGTTTAGGAATTGCGGGAACCAGGGTTGTTGTCGCAGCTGGTTTGAGGCTTTCAGGCCAGTCATTCTCCATCCTTTTGAATAGGTTGATGAACCATTGGCAGGCGATATCGTAGCTTATCAGAACGAGGTGAACCGCTATCATCTGAAGGATCAAGCAAAGATATAGTCCATATTGGCGTACCTGCAGAAACGTCAACGATGAATCAGGATTTCAGAAAGTAGAGTACTCACCGCTCTCCTTTTTGTAGGTTTCCTACCCCTACTGGCAGGATCATCTCCGATCTCCCACATACCGCAGCTCCAACCCCTGTGTATCGTAAACCAATCGAAAATTTAGTGTTCGCCGCCAGGGCCTGGAATCCAACGCAAGTGCTAATCTGGAGGATCGTTAGACAAGAAAACAAAATATAACAAAGCGAGCATACGTCTTCATCGTTTGCTCGGCTCAAAACATAATTTTCGTATGGCTCTCGAGGAACCATATACGCCCATCCAGTTCCGAGTCCAGGATCTTGCGAGTAGTTAGATGAGTTGATTCTTCAACCGAAAGTTGGCATCCATGCAAATGATCATCATATAGAGAAACCTAGAATATAGTTAGATAGGACTCGTCAAGTCATATTCGACAACTCACTTCATTCCCTTAGGAACCTTCTCCCAATCAGTTGGCAAGTTAATGCCAGGATGTGGACACAAGGGCATACGATTGCCAATTCTCCAGCTGATGTCCCGCAGCGCCAGTGATATCGTGGTGCTCGCCCGCCCACTTGAGCATCTGTAAGTGTTGCCACTGCAGTATCATCCGAAAGAGCGCTGGTATCGCGATTTTGGGGGTTAATGCCTAGGTTTGTGGTTGATTTTTCGAGACAGCGGTAGAAATCGTATGTCGATGCTTTTGTAGTAAGTGCGAGTTTGTGGAGGTGGCGGAGGACTTCAAATGTTGCACACGTCTGTACCGACAACTGAGATGCTGGGTAAAGCCTTCGACGAAGGAGCTGGAGATGGTGGGGAATTTCACGGGGCAACCACAATAAAATATGTTCACAGAGTGTATGCCATTCGTATGAAGCACCAACATATTCGAATGACATGGAATGGGATTTTGCAGTAGCCGGAAGAGTGATTGAGCTGGAGCCGAAGTCCCAGAGTCTTGAGCGACACCTCAATGAACTGCGTTCCAGTCCATTTCTTGTTTGAACGTTAGCAAGAGCAGAATTGTCAAACTAGAAAAATACGCACCTCAATACGATGGAATGGGTGCAGTCGGTGTCTCTTCACGCAACACACTCGGCACGTAAGGTCAGGAGAGATGCACTCTCTGCACCTATATTCCGGAGGGCCAGGATCTTCAACGGAACGCGCAATGCAATCCGGACAGTGCTGTGCATGTCGAAAGTCCCCCTTCCTTCCCAGCGAAGAATCTCGTCGAGGTATCCCTGCCGATGTGTTTCTTTCCATACTACATGGGGACGTCTCTACATACATTAGCTAGTAGTCAGCAGCGGTCGAACGAAAAGCAGACAAATACTGACTGAAACGACACTCTTTTTCTTTTTTGTTTCGCAGCTATTTGAGGCGGGGGCCATTCCTCCATCACCTCGGCCTCGACTGTTTCGTTGTACCACTCTTCATCTGCGTTTAGGGCGAAGTTCTCGTCATCAGGAGGGGACCACGGTTACTTGCTCCCAAGCCCCAGCTACACGTTCGGGGAATGATCTATGCATGCTGCGTGTTGTTCCACCGACATTTCAAAGTGCCCTCGCTAGAGTGGATAATATCAAATCGTTGAGTATCTGCACAGAGTCATGGTATGCACCAACCTGGCGAGCAGTAATCCGTCGGCGTTTTTGGAGAACATCTAAGCGAATATGAATCGAAGATCAATGAAGACTTTAAGAAAACCAGACTCAGTATACTCGACGAAAAACAAATCACGTGATTGCATCAACAGTCGTTTAACGGTTCTGATTGGTCTTCTTGACCTCCATCCATATTTCAAACTCGCCCCTAAACCCCTGTTGAAAAGGTCTATCTCTATTTCTTTGCTCTCTTTGTTCCACTTTCTTTGGTACTTACAAATCCTCTAACCCACACACCCGCACAACTAGCTGACGATGTACTCGAACTAGATTATGATTGCGTTCACCGTACGCCCTTCCTTTTTATTCAGTCACTCAGCCCTGACTCTGCATATCGGTAGTGCTCACGTTCCTCGTCCATCTGTAAGTCCCATCTCCTTCTATCCTACCATCCTTCCACAAAGCAGCGTCACTGACATTGCCAAACGCCCTTCCCTCCAGAATCGTCTTCCACTCCCAAACGTCCGTCCCTCCAGAATCTTCTTTCACTGTAAGCTCCCTGTATCCCAATTGTCGCTGCTGAAACCTCCATCCGTCCAGATTCTTCTCTCGCACATCCTTCCGATGCCAATCGTTGTCCACTGAAACCTCCTTCCCTCCAGATTCTTCTCTCGCACATCCCTCATCTTCAAATGTAAGCTCCCTGTATCCCAATCGTCGTCTGCTAAAATCTCCTTCCCTCCAGATTCTTCTCTCTCATATCCCTCCGATGCCAATCGTTGTCCTCTGAAACCTTCTTCCCTCCTGATTCTTCTCTTGCACATTCCTCCGTTGCCAATCGTCGTCCACATTGTCAATCCATGTTGAGTATCCATGTTGAGTAGAATCGAACCACCAATTGAACTAACGCTGACCTCTCCTCTCTTCCAAACAGACTTTTCTACCTACCCCTTCATCACATCAGGCCTGATACTCACCTATTTCATTTCACCAGGATCTAGATACGTCGCCTCAAACTCTTTGTCAAGCTGTATACGGTACGCACATTCGCTTACCCTCATTCACCTCCACATTCACTTAACGTCATTCACCCCTCACCCCTTACACAGCCGGTGGGCTCTTTCTATGGGTGGCCCACGACTGCAAGACAAAGGACGCAGTACCTCAAAACT
The DNA here is from genome assembly GCA_023853785.1 of Psilocybe azurescens. Lineage (NCBI taxonomy): Eukaryota > Fungi > Basidiomycota > Agaricomycetes > Agaricales > Agrocybaceae > Psilocybe > Psilocybe azurescens. The sequence goes on from JAJIRX010000877.1 coordinate 3,373, forward strand.
CTTCTGCCAGAGGACTTAGAGTCATATACACAGTTAGAGGCTTTAAGATGGAAAGAAGGTCTGAAATACTGCTAGTTGTCCAAAATATGAATTAGTTAATGGTGGTATACGTTATATATTATTTTCATCTTGAAGCACCCTCAGTACACCTTCAAAACGAATGTTTTAGTTTTCAAAGTGCTGATTCCGGGTAAAATGCTGATTCCGGAAACCCTTGAACAAAGAATTGTTCATTACTGACGAAGTATTGGTCTCTGAATGAAAATAATTATATGTACAGCTACCTATAGCATACCCATTCATATACATAAAAATTTAGGCAGCGATGCATGACAGAGTTGTGTAAACTCTTGAGCACTCTGAGACGCGTTTCTAGATGCTATATGAAACTCAGTTGTGCCTTCGGCTCAAAACCGTGTTAAAGTCATATCTGATATCTCGCTTTTTTGGTCCTCAACGCCATGTATTAAAACAAAATCGTGTATAAAGAGCTTTTATGAGCTTTATCTATCACCAGGTGCTCAGTCTCAAGTGTCGAGAGCCACCAAAAGTATAGGATTTCGGTGCGAGTCCATTTCGGGAAGCATCTATTTTTAGAATTGATAACAGCCTGTGCCACAAATTTCGCCGTTCGTTGTTCCTCACCGTTTCCTAGCTCTCATGCCTGCACCGATCGATGAAGAACAACGTCAAAACAACCTTAAAATAAAGAGGGAATATCGACGCGAGTAAGTACTCCAGCTTGTCTCTTAGTATAGCCAGAACATTCAATATTACTGCAGAAACATATCGAGAGTAAGAGCTAATGATCGCTACGAAAAAGAATCAAGAGGTATGTTAAACACCGAATCAGTGTAGCTGCAAGAAACTAATGCTGATTTATTCCAGGAAAAGATCATCCCCGAAGAACTTAGCCTGGAGAAAGAACAGCATAGGCAGGCTCAAGCACGCTACCGGGAGAAAAACAGGCTGCACCTTAATTTTTTGTTCCAGGCGCTATCGGTATGTTTTCATTTGAACCTATTATGGATTCCATTGCTTACCATTACTTGTATAGACTAGAAAAAAGCACGCACAACAACTGGAACAAGACGAGGAGGAATACCAACAACTGATGGCATTGGGGGATGAGGATTGACTTGAATTGTTACTTTGACGGAGCCCGACGCTTTGTCTCTTCGTTCACAAATTTTACCTGGAGGGCTTCAAATAAAGACATTCCCCATCTATTTAATGTAATTGTTATTGATAATATAAAACAATTGACGGCTTTGAAGTAAATAACGACCTTTACTAGTTTTTTTGCTTTCTTCCACCACTGGTATACCCTACCGAACTGGTTCATCGATCTTATCATGAAATTTTTGAATTACAGTTTTTCTCTTCAATTCTACTTGGCATCCAGACACAGCTTTTACTTGGCTTACAGAAACCAATCCGAAAAATGTTGTGAAGGGCGGAATAAGACATATATTTTGTAACTACGGAAAACCATGTGATTGAACTAATTACAGCCTATTGCATACTGTGTACCTGTAAGCTACTCACAAATTCCCCACTTAGGAAGGATGTTGAACACACGCCAAGCGGGAGGGAAGAATGGGATGAACTACCAGAGGCAATGGGAGCCTCAAAGAGACGCTGGAGGCGCTCTGATCGGCGTTGAGAGGCAGTGGAAGATTCGATATTGTCGGCGGCCTTTTCTTTTCCCTTGGACTTCCTGGCGGGAGTATCCATTCATAATCATCAACGTGGACGTTTGAGAAGACAGGGTGTTGATAGGGGAGGTTTGTTCTTGACAACCCTAGTGCGAGCCCTGGAGCAGCGGCCAGAGGAGCAGGAGCTCGAGTGCGCCAAGGTCGATGAGGAGACGCCTGCCAAGGTTGCTTGAGAATCGTCTCGCTTGCCAAGGCCGATGAGGAGGCTGCCACATGGCTAGACAGTGCATAGGAGGCCGGAGGGGTATGATGTTCAGGGGAACAAATGTGCGCTTCCGAGAAGCGACAGTGGGTTGAGATATTATCGTAGCGGGAGGAGCAGGTGCAGCGGGTATAACAGGGGAGGGGCGCAACAGGAAGGGTAGGGGAGGGGCAGGCACAACGGGAGCGAGAGAAGCTGGAAGGATATGAATACCGTCTGCTTGATACCGATTCCTGTACCAGGCGACGGCCTCGTCCCATGAAGCTACGTGCTTCACCTCGGAGCCTGGATCATGGAGCAGGGCCTCGATATCAATTGAACTAAAAGGGAGTTAACAGTGTAGGATACAAGAAAAAAGAAAGAAAAACTCACGCATCCCAAGGTTTTATACCAACCCATGCCCCAACTGTAACTATCAAAAAGGACCTCATGGGCTCTACAAAGTGGCCAGGGAGAGGAACCTTTGTGCTGGAGTAGTTGGTCGGCTCCCATGGCTCACCGTGAGCATCGACGATATCCATGTTGGAATCTGTAGGGTTGTTTGTAAGAGGATAATCGAAAAAGCGCGACGTTACGCACCTGGCATGACGGGTGCTGGAACAGCAGATAGCAGAGGAGGCAAAGAATCAGGAGGCAGCGCAAAGTCAAACGGCGATAGCAGCATGGAAAGAATAAAGAAGAGGGTAAGGAAGAGGAAGTGGCCGGACGAGGGTTGAAAAGAAATCCGATAGTGGCCGAAAGGTCTGCTATATCTTTTCCCGCCCATACGACGCAATTTCGGATCTGATACTGGTGGAATAAGCCGTCGATCGTTCTGAACCAGCTCATATGGCTGAATAAATTGGTAGTCAGAGTGTTACAATACGCAGAAACAGATAGATTAGGGTACTTACAAAGTGAAAGATCGAATCACATGTGAACCAGCTCATGCAATGCAGGCGGGGGCTAAGATTGACTGTATGGCTAATTTGAAACAACGAGATTCTACTTCGTTGAACTGTGTGCCCTCGAGTCAACGTAATGTAAGCAATCTACACACCAGAGAGGCGTGGATACTCACCTGAAATAGAAAATATGGTCAACAAAGGGGCATTCCAAGGCTCTCGAAGAGAATTCCTGCTCGGAGAGAAGCCGGCATATGCTCTTGCTGTTTCTGAGGGATGTATTCCAGAAGCACTTTCGCTAATTCAGCGACGATACTTCAAGAGGTACCCAGCGGACCTACCTCACGAGCAGGAACCGAGCGCTGAACATTTGGCTTCTGTCGACGACGGTGCACCGGACCCAGAGACGAGAGAACCCGACAAAGACAAGCTGCCGCCCGCGGAGTATGCCCTTGAGATGAAGAGGATTGAGGACAGAAGGAATGTTGTGAACTATCGCAAGGGAGTGAGTACTACGTCGGTACGTCACGCTTCGCTTAACTAATCAAACGTTTAGCAAATCAAAAGGTGGTTTCATTATCAGTACTCGAAGGACCAGGATGTATCCTCGGGTTCAAAAGCTGGCGCCGCACCATTGGCCCTCTTAACCCAATACCTTACCGGAGCAGCACCCACCAAACCTTGCCAGAAGTCCACCGTTAACGTTTTGGAGGAAAACCAGCGAGAAAGCATCGAAAAGGAGCTAATGGCCATTGAACCGTCTGTTAAGGCCGAACACTATGCTAAGACTCAAGACGTAAATCGCCCGCAGGATGTTTTCCAGACTGGATCTACATGAGCAGAGGAAATGGAAGAAAGCCGCGCATGATGAGCATGAGGCGGCTATGGCTGCCTATGAAACAGGATTACATGCAGAGCCGTCCACAGAGCCAATTGATCGTCAACGGTACGTCTTACTGATATATTAATCATCTACTGACTTTATATCAATTGTTATCTAGAGCTATTCAAGAGATGATTCAGTTTATGCAGCCCATTCTTGACGGCATTACGCAGGCTACTGGATGGAAGGCAACTTTGATTGCTGGTGGGCCTGAACCAGCCCAGGGTGGAACGTTCAGTGTCATAAGGTACGATACTTGCTATTACATTGCTATCTATGTTGCTTATTTGACTCAATTCAGTGTTCACTCTGGAACGACATCTGGAGATGTCCCTATGAAATTTGGCCGTGCGGAGCGCCTGCGACTGAAGAAGGTGATTGTTCCCATCTTCGGTAATTTTTACAGAAATGCTACAGTGAGTTTCTATCTTCTTGAGTACCCAGATGGTTTCAGCTAATATATATTCATTGTAACACCAGAAGAATGCAAAGATCGCGCACTTCCGAAAGACAAGGAATACATGTTGCTACTGACATCGCTCGAATTTGACGAGAACACGGTGTCTATCGATTCGCTGGGACATTTTTCTTCGGAAGGCGAATCCACAGCACCAGCATCGTCTTTCCATGCGGGGTCCTCTCGACTCTCTGCCATATCTATTCCAACACCTGTCGAAACACTGCTCATTTCCCAGACATCCAATGAGAAACTACTGTTAAAGACTGCACACCACACCGACCAAACAGAAGACGACGATTTGAATCCCTTCCCATACAGATGGCCAGACAGCTTTGACATCGACCATCCCTTGTCACCTCGACCACTGGGCGACTTTCGGCTCTATATCGCCGGATCTTTCACGCCAACGTTCAGCCCATGCATCCCCGCAAACTCTCCCCCACCCTCTGCTCCACCATCCCCTGTTCCTGCATCAATGGCCCCACCAGCGACCACAAACTCTCCCCCACCCTCTGCTCCACCATCCCCTGTTCCTGCATCAATGGCCCCGCCCGGCGACCACAAAATCGAAAAATAGAAAGCGGAAAGGGAGTTTGAATGTGGCAGGAAATCATACAAAATATCAGAAAGGTGAAAGGTAGGCAATCGCATATTAACGAGACTGAATTTTGCTGATACCACTTTCCTGATTAAAAACCAGTACATCAAACATTCCAGACACGACCACAATTGCAAAGCGTCGCAGTGCTCGTAATACTGAGGATCCACTTGCAAGGTCTGATTTCACAGCTCTTCGTGTCAGCCAATTGGCTAACGTTTACACTACAAGCACATCCAAAACTATTAATTCCGCCGCTCCAGGTACTGTCATTCTTCGAAGCGGAAAACCTGCAAAACCGTCGAAATTTTGGGTCTATGCAGATGAATAGCGCAACATCGGTAGTATATTAAGCATGTAAAGATATCAAAATATTTTCTACAATGTTTCCTTCAGATCTCTTCAAGTATAACTGTGTTCAGAACTCAGTATAAGCAATTTGAACTTCAATTTCACGTTCATAATTGGACAAGACAGTCCATCGAAATATTAGTCAGGTGATGGAATTCGCATCAGGCCTAGAGCTCTGGCAACGGTCCATCAATATATTAGTAAGATGTGGAATTTTAGAGCCCGATCAGCCGTCAAAATGTTTGTAATACGAAGTCACGTTATTAAGCCTAGAGCTCTCTCAACGGTCCATCAAATTATTTGTAAGAGTTGCCAATTTTAGAGCTCGATCAGTGATCCATCAAAATGTCAGCAATATGAAGTCATCGTATTATCACACCCGAACACAATCAATCTAATAATGACGCAGACACGTCTATTTTTAAACGTCATCCAAAGATTCCCATTGCAATCCACCCCGCAACGCCTGCGATATCCAGCGCAAATGGGGGCAATGGGGTGTAATTTATTAATAGAACGCAATGGACATTTTAGCGCGCCCAAAACGCCAAAGAGCCTGTCACAAACCCATTTTTCGCCCCCGCAGAGCAGAAATACGGTTTGTTTATATATATTTTTCTGCACCCACCCAATGCAGTGCCAAACCCCGCTCATGCATGAATTCAGGCAGTTGGGATACTGCCCGTGTGGATATATAACACGATTTGGGCAACTGCCGGTACTTCATACATGATTATAGCTGACATGGCTGGCGTGGCGAAGATCTAATTCCAAAGCGCACTCCTCGCTATTCGAATGAAGGGCTTTTGTGGATGCAAAGTGCACCTGAGGCGGAGCTCGATGTGCAGTTTGTCGAGGGGTCTCGTTCTGGATGCGACGGAGGTGAATCGGACAACGAACGGGAGCAGACAAGTAAATAAGAGGAGGAGGGTGGTGAGAGGATGATGGACAAAGTTAAGCGCGAGATACACAAGATCCAGCTCGGCCAGCAGGAACACACATTGTACATGATCGCGTTTCTGGTCGTGAAGTAACGCATGACGCCTTCGCGAAAGGGATTTGGCGGCGTCGGTTCCGGTAGATACAACAGCAGCGGCAATATGAAGTGGGGCGCGGGAAGGGGATTGAGGAGCAGGCAGAGGATGTGTGCTTGGGTTCCCGCTGCTGCTGAAGACGGGGATGAAGAATGGTGCGTGCTGGAGATAGAAAAAGAGCATTATCCGTCATTGGTTGTGTATTGGTACTCCAGGATGGATTACTGAGCGGTGTGGGTGTGTACTTGACTCAAAGTGCGTAATTTGAACTTCCAGCTGAGCTATGCCGGGAACCAATTTTGGGGGTTTCTTTCAGACTCGTGTTGCCCCTTACCCACTCTCCCACACGTCCTTTTCATCTATTTTTCTGCGCTTTCTCTCTCGCCTCTTATTCCCATTTTACCTTCCACTGTCTTCCCTCATACAACTTCACTTCTGCCTTTAACCCCACCAAAATACCGCACACATCAAAGCATTGTACACTAAAGCTTACACAGTAAGACTGGATTCGAAGCCAATGATCTATTGGTCCATCCAATCTCCTTCCCATCCACCACACTACGGTGCTCCTCCTTGATTTGGCATCCGAGACGATTATTAAACGCACTCTTCATCGTTGATGTGGATTTTTGCTTCTCGAGTCGTCCTTCTTGTGATTTTCTTTTCATAGTGCGCCCTTTTCTGCGGTGTGATTTTTATTTTTATTTATATTACCACATTCCTGCTTTTTGTCTAATATACGCAAGCCAGGAGCCACGAGTGATAGTCCGAGTAGATGTGACGGCCCTTTTTCATTTGATTAATGGATTTTAGTACAGACCCTCAACGAAAACAAAAGAAAAAATCATCGAAATAACTACAAAGACTGCAACCTTGCCGATCCAACGATGTCTCGAGAACACCCAACGCCCGCCTACCCCCGGGACTATCTATTTTATTGTGTTTTCTCTAGTCTCCTACGCTTGCTTGCGAGCAGGTGACGATCTCTTCCAGGATGGGGCACGTGAACGAATTGACTCGAGGGCATACGGCGACGATGTTATTGAGAAAATTGAATACATGATAACGACAATCCATACCTACATGTTTAGATACAGGCAGGAAACGGATGAAACGAGAAATCAAAAGATCTTTTGTTTTTCATACTGGTACTAAATAAAATTTATACATAAATAGCTAGCACGAATATAGGGTATTGATTCTATCGAATATCTTCAGCCTTTATTCTAAATCAATCGATTTGAAAGAAAGAAAATATTGTTTCATTGATTAAATACGCGCGCGTGTGAACCTTCAGGCAACTTTGAAGAGAAGAGAGGACCGAGCGCATCAACCTTCGGTCTAAATTGTGATCGCTAATTCAAGGCTAGTGCTGTGTGGAAACGAATATACGGTCCCGTATATGTGAACCAGACGACTAAAGCGGAGGCTATCCTTTACATTATGGACATTAACATCTATCCCGAACCTACGGTCTCAGTGACCCTGTCAGTTTCGAATAGGTCGAATATCATTATTGGTTTCACCATATAATAGTGCAATCTACGCTAGTCAATGTCCCTTGCACATTTAGAGCACATTACACCCCGAGTATACGTATACGCGCAAACTATGTATTCCAACTCCAATATGGCCGGAGTCGGAGGACATGATACATAGGGGCACTTGCGAGCACACCAGGAAGATAAGCAGTGTTACTGCCGGCCATAGTACTTTTTGGTTGAGTGAAACCTTGTGATATGAGAGTCAGTACGTGTTGTATGGTGCCCAACGAGGAAACATACTTTGCGATCGGGTGAGGAAACTTCTGGTAGTAGTGCAAGAATGGCCGGACGAGGTTGAGGAACCTCACGCTCAAGCCAAAGCCCTCGTGCATCCCAATGCCTGTCGCAGTTAACGTTAAGCTCTCTTTTCTTCTCCCTCACGTCCCTCATCCTCGTCATCTTCATCAAATACTTACTCCTTCTAGCACCCGCCGCGCCCCCAGCGCATCGCATCCTCGTACTTCAAAGTGCTCGTCTATCTCTAGAGTACCGCAGGGTCATGTACGACCTCGAGAAGCGATATAGAGCTGGACATCCCCTGCAGTTACGAGCACGTCGACGAGTTCGACACCGATGTCTGGTCCTCGTACGTCTGTTGTTATTGTGCTGGATGAAGATGATAATAATAATGTCGCGACCTCGGATTTGAAGTATTGCAGTTGATCTGGAATCTGCATCGCCAGTACTTAGAGCTCGAGTTTCTCCAGTCACTCCCCCCCACTCGAGGAGCACAAAGACACAAGTTCCGCAAAATACTACGACTCTGACCATATCTTCTCATGGTTCAACAGCGCACTCTCGTCCGCCGAGCGTAGATAGTGCATTGCGGAGCTCAAAGTCCGAGACGCGTTCCTCACAATTCGTTTGAAGGGCTTCTTGAGGATTCAGGATATGCTGGAGGCCGAGCCATTTTCAGTTCTTCGGGCTGGTAGTGGAGATAGTGGGGGATGGGTGACAGGGAGATTGACTGTTGACGTCGTGAATTGACATCAGTCTTATCGCATACCGTGGCCGTGAAAAGTCATGAAGGCAAGGTAACACAGTGTGGGCTATCTCAATACAAGCAAACACACCACACTCTCTTTGTCGTCTGAACGGCCTCCCTATCCTCGCCTCCTCTGCCACTCTCGCTTATGCTCACAGCATCATTCCAACGCCGCTCGTGCTGCACACATCGTATATCCGCGTTCTGTTCTACGTTGTTTTATACTACAACCCACCAAATAACACGCGCAGTAAAGCTCCATACGCTGAAACCTACCATTGAAATTGGACTGGATTCAGAACCAGGTTCAAATATCGTCTCCTTTGCCTCGTGTCTTCGGTCTTCCGCCTTGGTTTGCATATGAGTCGATTGTAGCACAAGTACGGCGTGCATTTGATTTACCAGCTCCCTCGCCTGCATCGAACCTCAGCTACTCGAAGCGTCCCTTTGGAGTTTCTTTTCAGTTGCCTTTCTGCCATATGATTTCTTTTTCTCTTTTATTAAGTGCGCTCTTACGCTTTCATGTTTCCAAATTGTGTGATCTTCAGTGACATTACTACGATAATCCAGCGCCTTCAGCCAAACTATAAACCACCTTGTATTGAACATGACAATGCAATGAACAAGATGATGCCCGATGCGAGGCCGTACTCCTTCTGTACTCGTCGAGGAGGATGATGATGAGCGCGGTGAGGATGAGCTCTATGGCGAGCAAGAGGTAAACCCCGCCCCGATGTCGGACGGCTGGCCTTAAGCCCTGTGAGCACGTAGACCGTGGCTTTGCCCGAGAGCAATGATAAGAGCGAAGACTCTGAAATTTCAGTCAGTATGTGTCCTTCTTCGTGCATGTGTATATATGGATGGTGAAGAGATTGGAGAAAATAAGGAGACGGGTGTGGATGGAGGAAAGTTGGAATGTAGACGAAAGATGACACGACACTCACGTTTTTGAGTAGCATTGAACAACGCCCGATTCTCCTTAGGACCGAAACCCAGATCAAAAGGTTGGCACCTGCCAAAGCTGCATGATCATTGCCAAAGTAATAATAGGTATGATTCCAAGTTCCATGAGCGTTCCACAGTTAGAGGTGAGGATGACACGAATCCAGTAGAGCAGGTCGAAGGAGTCGGAGGAGTAGGAGGAGTTGGAGAACAAGATTTCATTTTCTCCCTCCTGTCTCTTGTCGTCGTCGTCTTCATCAAATGCCCGTGAGTCCTACTCCGATACCGCACCGGAAAGCATCACATGCGGTGGAGCACACCGTCCGTTCATCCATTCCCCCAATCTTCTTCCTTTCCCCTATTCATCATTACTGCAATCCTCCGTCTTGATTTAGCGTCCAAGTCGATTGTGTGTACGCGCCCGCAGGCCCGCTCTTCTTAATTGTATGCCGCCGCACCGTGCTGCTACTGCTTGCACCTGGAGTGGATTTTTGGCTTCTCTAGCCGTCCGGATTGGAGGTTGGGTTTGGGTTTGGAATTGTATGCAAATGTGCACGCTTTGGGTTGTTGCGATTAGCGTTTTACACGCGAGCCTGAATACTGAATTAAAGCGACGTCATCCCCCTGCGTTCCTCCGTAACCTCTCTACGGACGGAGTTTGAGTCGAGTGCTGGGGTGCTTCGTGATTGTTCTTTTTCGCTCGCTGGATTGTATGGCTGTGACTCCCTTTGCGATTGCGATTGTTATTTGATTTTTGATTGATGGATTCGAATTCTAGTATACCCCCGAAAACACCAAAAGCAGAAGAAATACCGAACAAATGAAACAACTGCGACACCCCTCCCTTCCGGTCGATGCCTTATCTATGTCCTAATATCTTGACGACGCCATTGACACGCCATTGTACATCCTATGCCTGCCCACACTCATGCGCTTGACGCGGGACCCGCACCACCATCTTCCTGCTCATGCTTAGCTTAAACCCCGCACGATACTCACCAGACACTAAAGATCCCGCCGTATGGATTTTATTGCATTTTAGCGGGCTGTGGGTCTTCTTAGGCCTCCTTCCCACATTTCACCTACACTTTAACTACGCGCTACGCGCTAGACATGATCTGGATATCCCGACAATTATTCTACCATATGTAACCCATGCACCACCCTACTCGTTTATAGTCCTCTCTCTTGTCTCCTGTGCCCGCTGCTGGCTCTTGGTGAGGTTACGCTCTCATCCAGGAGGGAGGACCGACGTCAGTTTGGGATTTGGCTCGGTGGAACACGACAACGACGACATTATTAAGAAAATTCAATACATGATAACGACCCATATTTTTACATACAGGCAGGTGGCAGGCAGGCAGGCCACCAACGAAAACAAGCCGGGAGAATTTTTCCGGACTGGTACTGTACTGTAGATAAAATTCATACATACATACATAGCAAAAGTTTAGGGTATCGAACATTTTTGATATTCAATCGACTTGAAGGAATATAATATATTGTTTCATTCATTAAATAATCGCACATGTGATATAGGTAACTCCGAGGCAACTTTGAAGAGAAGAGGAAAGGAGATGACAGTGTTGGTCTGAATGGTGAACACTTATTGGAGGGTAGTCCTTCATGGAAATAAATGTACGGTTGCGTATATGTGAATCAGGTAATTAAAGCGGAGGCTACTCTTTAGCTTTTTGGAGTAACATCTATCCCAAACATATGGTCTCAATGACTTGGTCGGTGTCGGAAGGATCGAATATTATTATTACTTTCATCATATTATGGGACATTTTAGTATCTACCCTTCTCCATTTTCCTTTCACATTAATGCCACAGCACCCTCCGAATATATGCGTATACCCAAACTATGTGTTCCCGCATGGCCAATCACTACTGCCCGGCGGGCGCCTGCGTATCCTCATCGCTGGGAAGAATGGATTCATCAACGTAAAAGGTTGGCATCGGTCCCGATGATCAATCAAATCTGCAGCCGTAAAACGGTTAATAACATAACCACTTGAATCAGTTGGATGTCCTGTCCAGTTGATGATAATTTCGAATGGTGAAGGACTCGACCCGTTGAATTTCAGCAAATAATTGCGGACCGCTCCAAACAAGGTCTGTACCCGATGGCGCACATTGTATTGTGGTCTTCCCAGATTGAAGGTAAGATTTTTTTGGCGAGTGTATTGAATAGCTCAGTCGAGTACCCGGCCTTCGATAACATGAATGAAAAAGTATCCCAGACGAAGTTCCACTGTTTACCCGAAGGGAATTTTGTCTTATCCCAAGCCCTGACTGCAAACTTCACTGTGAACACTGCAACCGTAGTATACGTTGATTGATCCACAGCGTGCGTTCCTGCTCTTGATGGATCATTTAGAAATTCCCTGACCATCCGTAGATACGAGGTACCAGTTATGAAATAATGGTCGTGCCATACACGTTGGAGCCGCTCATTGCCCACTTCGATGTGATTGAATAATGCAGAAAAGAGGAAACCGGGTACAGAAGCCGAGACGTCAGCTGCTAATGCATCTGACAGAGCCGAAAATGTCTCCAAAGAGACTACTCGATTGGATTCGAGTATCCCGCTGGCACTGACAGCAGACCAAAAAAGCCAGAGAAGGGCTTAGGGGAATCAATGCCAGGCATTTGCGTAATTTTGATCCAAGATACCTCGATGGTGGAGATAGAGCTCTTCTGTTTGCCTAAATTTCTTTATTTCGAGTCAAAATATGTTGTTTCAAATATATTTAAAACCAGTAGACATACCGACGTTTGCAAAAATTCAAGAAACATTGCAGGATTCTTACTCGAAGAGCCGTAACATATTAAAAGGTCATCCGTTAATGTGAGCGCATAAGTTGTCCAGTGCTGAATATAGGGCACATTAAAAATCATTTCCCGAAGAGTGGCATTATCATGCAGAGGGCCTGCCAATAGAAGATGACGCAAGAGTGACCCGTACGCAAGATCTGGTAGAGGTGTCGCTATGTCGAGTGCTATACAAGAATAAACTAAAGCTCAGAAATAAATTGTAAGGGAGAGGTCAATGCTTACATTCAATGGCAGAGATACAGAAATGGGCAGCTTCCTCATGCCTTTTACTGGGATCAATGTAAAATTGATGAGACCGGGTTGGATCTATGAGGAAATCACTGAATGAGGCATGAAGAAACTTGATGGGCTTGTTGTTATCTGAGGCATCGACAACGGACAATAGGTCAATGAGGAGGAGTTGAACAGTACCTGGGGTAAGCTGCATAAACTTCTCCAGATTATTGACTGCCAGAGGTACAACCTCAATTTTGGTCAATACAAAAGCCATCCCTAGAATTTGCAAGACTGCTTTGACATCTTTCACATCAGAAAGAATATTGATATAGAGTGCATCAAGTTGGGCATATGGCCTATCGTCATTGACTGGAAGGAGGCCTTGAATAACTTTGAGACGATCGAGCGGATTGCATTGAGGAGAGGACACATATCTAATGACCATGGCTGCGTAGATGAATTGACCTGATGATTTAGTGACCAATTCGGCGATGTCTTCCTCCGATGGCCATAAATCTGGAAGATGGGTGCGCATGATGTGCGTCTTTCGTATGTCACGAAACGAGTCTATCAGATATAGCCTGATATCCTCGTCTGGCTTGTATGCGTCGTCGAGCGCAAGACGAAAAGTCAGGGTGCACAGGGGGTGACAGAAAATGATGTGGTGAGATGATACTCTGGTCGGCTGGCAATGAGAAGTTTGAAGGGAAGAGCCGAGCGATGTTGTTGGAGTGCACTCGAGATGGTGTTTAAAATTGTGTTCTGAATCTCCGCTCCATTGCATTCGTCGAGGCCATCTATGATGATTAGGCTGGGAAACGGTATCGCCGATGTGAAGCGCCCAGCACTGGAAAGCTGAAGAAGAGGATCGAGGAACAATGTGCAAAATTGAGCATCAAAATTGAGCTGGAAAATTGCCGGATTGTTGTTGATAGCTGTCTCGATTATTGGCCGAGATTCACGAATGTGTAACCATAATTGATAGGACAACGTAGAGACGAAAGCCTTTTCATTGTTTCGCTTGCGATCTGACCTAGAAAAAGAAACTGGCGAGAAGGCGATTCTCTGCGGCGCATAGTTCTGCCAAGGTTTGGGCAATCGCCGATTTGCCTGCGCCTGCAGGACCATACAGCCAAAGCATGAAGTTATCCCGTCCAAACTTCCCGATAAACCAATTCATGAGCTTTTGAAGGACGGCGGTACGAGTTTTTGGGTGGCATTTGGGAGCATCAAATCGCTCGCCCGAGTTATAGAGTGCCCCAAGAGATGCTGCCTCCATCAGCCGATCTATTGCTGCTAGAAACATTAAACGAGAGGTAAGCAATATCAGTTGAAGGTAGGAAATGCACATACCACGGACGCTGTACTGTGTACTCTGATCGTGCTGGTGGTGTTCCGTAAAGGTCCCCCACGTATGACAACATTGTTTGCAGCTCTGAACATTGGGAAAGCAGCTGTGGTATATTGTAGCCGCGCTGATATGATGTGCTTATGCTGCCGGTTATTAAGTTGGTGATAAGAGAGGAAAAGTCGGGTAAGTGACAGAGGCCACCAGGACAAGCACGATGAGAGTGGTGTGAAGACAAGTGGGGAAGCTGTGGCATACAGGCTATTCCTACATACTCGCATGATGCTTCGGAATGGCTGTGGCTCACAAGTACAGCTGATTCATTATTTTAAGGTCAAATATATACGCATCATCGTTAACATTACCCGGGGAAGCACATACAGACTGATGGTGATGCTTTTGGGGTGTTGGAGGATAAACAGAACTACCCCACCTGACTTATCTGCAACATGAGGCTTGTGTCTCCAAACTGCAATCTTTACACGTCTAATGAGTCTATTTAACGCGTGGTCGGATGAAACCGAATAAATGATTAGCGGGACAAGAGAAAGGGAACTAAAGGAATGGTTAGGGTAGGAGAAAAGCAGGGCTGTGATTGGTTGGTCAATAGGATTGAACAGGTACACGGAATTGAGAAGAAGAGTGTCTGCTTGTTCCCATGAAATGAGACCATGGTGCAATGAAGCGCCTTTACGGAATGTTTGGTTACAACACGTGTGCCGCGACTCAAACAATTGAATGGGCGTGTCGACCGAATTTCAATCTGGTTTTATTCCCTGAAGCGCTAACAGGGTCGAACTTGGTTATGTACCTCGCGAAAACACAAACCCCAGCCTTTCTCTTTTGTTTTACATAGTTTTTGTTTTTGTTCTTTTTTACAAAAATCACTCTCGAATCTTGAGGAGACGTAATGAATTTAAGGCATAACCGTAAGCCAAAATATTTGCACAAAATACGAAGAGACGCCGCATTCAGAGTCTCTACACACCTAATCATAAAATTCCTCCAATCCCACTCCCAAACCCCTTCCCATCCACCCACCTACTTTCATTCTCCTCCACGAAACGGTGGTTCAGACGCTCCTTTACACCACACCCCGGGTGCGCAACTCTTATTTACACAAACAACTAACAAGCTATAAATTAAACCGTATCCACCATCCACCAGCCGTCCTCCACCACACCCCACTCCCTATCCCACCCCACGCATCCGCCACCATGATTACGGCCAGATTTAGCAAGCTTCCAACGAGAAAGAAGGGATCGGGAAGGGAAGGAGGAGAGGAGAGGGATGCGAAATAGAAATATAGGCGTTGAGGTGGCGAAGGCGAAAGCGGTGGGCAGGGCATGTCGAGTGTGCAGAAGGAGATGTCGGATGTCGGATGTCGATGTCGGATGTCGATGTCGGATGTCGATGTCGATTATTTTATTTATTTATAGCAGATCACCTGCAACAGCCATCATGATCCCTGAGCCCTTCCCAATCACACCAGAAAGGTCCGCTGCGACAGAGAGCAAGCTCAGATGGCCCCGCCAAATGCAGCCACCGTCGGGATGACGTGCTACTTTAACCACCAAGGTCCGCCCGAACCGAGTCACCAGCATCTGCAGCACAAAGAACACACTGCTCGTCAACGTGCTCTGCAGCATGATCACGCCTTCGAACTTGCTCCCGCGGCCAATGTTCACGGTGGTAGGCAAGAACGCCTTCCAAACGATAAACTCGTAGATATTTGTCTCGATGAACAGGTTGATGTCCGATCCGAAACCGTACCCTTTCTGCAGGGGCTCGTCCAGGAGGATGACTATCAGCGCCACAAAATGACTATCAGCGCCACGAAGATGAGCTGGATGATAAGAAACAGGCAGACCCCAGTGCCGAGGTCGGATGGCTGGCCGTACAGCCCTGTAAGGACATAGACAGGGCTTGGCCGAGCGCGATAATGAGAGTAATGACTACAAAATTTTAATCAGTACGTGTGCTTCTTTGGACGTGTGCATATATATGAAGACATTGGAAAATAGGAAGAGAAAGGCGCGGGTAGAGAAAGGTTGGGATATACACGACATAAGACGACACAACACTCACATTTATGGGCACCACTGAACAACGCCCGATCCTCCTAAAGACTGAATTCCACATCGATAAGGTTCATACCCGACAAATGGTGCATGATCATTCCAGATGTGATAATAGGCGCAATACCGAGCTGCGTTCCATCAGCATTCCGTGGTTAGAGGCCAGGATGACCCACATCCAGTACAGCGGGTCGGAGGAGTCGGAGGACCTGATACCGTACAGGGGCACTTGCAAGCACGTCAGGAGGACAAGGAGTGTTACTGTTTCCGCCGTTCATAGTACCTTTTGGTTGAATGCGACCTTGTGATAGAAGGGTCAGTCCATGTTGTGGGTTTAAATGCATAGAAACGTACTTTGCGATCGGGTGAGGAAAATTCTGGTAGTATGGGTAAGAAAGGCCCGACGAGATCGAGGAACCGTACGCTCAAGCCAAAGCCCTCGCACATCCTACGCCTGTCGCGGTTAAGCCCTCTTCCTCCTCTCCCTCACGTCCCTGGTCGTTGTCATTTTCATCAAATGCACATGCCTATTCGCACCCACCACGCTGCTAGCGCATCGCATCCTTGGACCTTAAAGTGCTCGTGTACCTCTACCGCATGGTCATGTACGATGTCGAGAAGCGGTACAGAGCCGAGATGGCGCGATTGAAGGGCTTCTTGAGGATGCAGGGTGTGTCGGAGGCCGAACTCGATTTGCAGTTCTTCGAGGTGTCGCGTGATGCGTGTGGCTGAGGTCGTGTGCGCGAGCTGAGGATGATGGGGCACAGGCTGGTGACGAAGATGGTGGGGGATGGGTGACAGGGAGGTTGGCCGTTGATCGATCGTTGATCGTTGATCCGTGACATCGTGAATTAACATTGATCTGATCGTGACAAGTAGCAAAGATAAGATAAGATAGTGGGGTCACGTCAGTACGAGCGAGTGGCCCATCCTATCCTCGCCTCCTCTGCGACTCACACAGCATCGTTCCAACGCCGCTCGTGCTGCCCACATTATATATTCGCATTTCTGTTCCATCCTTTTTATACCACACTCCACCAAATAACACAAGCAGTAAAGAGCTATACGCCGAAACCTACCATCCAAGTTGGACTGGATTCAGAATCAGGTTCAAATATCGTCTCCTTTGCCTCACGTCTTTGGTTCTCCGCTTTGGTTGGCATATGAGTAGATTATAATATAAGTACGGCGTGTATTTTATTTACTAACCCCCTCACCAGCATCAAGTCTCAACTACTATATGCGTCTCCTTGGAGTTTCTTTCCATTAGTGATTTCACCTTCATCATACAGACCCCAAATGCATAGCGTACATTTGCTATGACTGATTATAGTCTCCGTTCCATAGAATCTTGTTCAGAAAGCTTCCAAATTGTGCGATCTTCAGAAGCAGTACTGCGGTAATCCAGCGCCGTCAACCAAACTCTGAATAACTTAGTGTTGAACAATGCATACTCAAGTGTACAGCTAGTAGGACGCGAATTTTGTATAAAGGGAGACATATTTTAGGGAATTGTGGACTTGTGCGTGGGCTGTGACCGCAGCTGAGGATAAAGATAGGCATGGTTCTGTGCTGGAGGAAAAATGTAATTTGTTTTCGGGTAGGCCGAAATGGATTATTGATCGAAGATTTTTTCCTTTCGGGTCGTGCGTATGTGCGTTCCGGATTCCTCGCCTGTGTTATTTTATAGGCCTTTTAGTACATCCCCCCATTCACCTCTGTCTTTTCCTTTTCTCTCCACATAGGACTTGCCACCTCCTGTTCGCGCTTTGTTCACAGTCCATCTAAGGTTTATTTCTATTCTCTCTGTTCCTCATTCCCCGCCCCTCTGACCTTCGTGGCACTTAAAAACTCAAAACCTTACTCAGAGAGCTAATGTCTGTTGGTGGAGCTTCTCAGGCGGGGTTCATCTCATTATCCTCCCTGATTCCGCGTCGATTTGATTGCCAAACACCTTCTGGTTCTAGTTGACTATATTTGGTTTCATGCACTTCTTTCGCTTTGACGTTGTTCGTGCTGCGTCTATTCAGTTTTTCATGGACGTTTCTTCGGATTGATGATGATGACATCACTGGCACGATTTTGACTTTGACTGCGATTGTGGCCTCAGATTTGAAGCTCGAAGTGTCACCGTGGATCTGGAATATACGTCTCTGGTTCTTCAAATCAGAACTTGGGTCGCTTTGCCACTCCCCCCCTTATCAAGGAAGATGAAGACGCCGCTAACGCTAACGCTACTGCCAAGGATGACGATGTCTACCACACCTTCCCACCTTTCAACAGTACACCCTCCTGAGCCGAGCGCAGACAGCTCATTGCAAAGCTCTCAGTCCAAGACGCGCTCCTCGCGATCCGGCTGAAGGGATTTTTGAGGATGCAGGGTGCGCCGGAGGCCGGGCTTGATGTGGAGTTCTTCGAGGATCAAGAGATGTCAAGAGAAGAAGAGGATGACAACGAGGATAAGCGGCTGATAAACAAAGTCGAACGCGAGATACGCGTGATCCAGCTCGGGCTGCAAGAACCCGCTCCCTCCATCCCTGCTCCGTCCCTTAATGGCGCTCAGGTACCCGCCCGCCCGATCCAATCCTCCCCTCTACCACACTCCCCCCGAACCCGTGTGTGTCCGAGTCGGTAGGCCAGTGCCCCGCTATCCTGCCCGCATCATATATGATTGCGTTGCTGCTTATGAAGCATCGCGTAGTGCCTGCATGCTAGAGGTTTGGCGGCGTTGGTTCTGGTGGTTGCAATGGAAAAAGGATTAGGGAGTGGTTTAAGGAGAGAGCTGAGGAGGTGTGCATAGGCACACCTTATGCTCGTCCACACCCATACGCTTGACATGGCACCCGCACCTCTAGCCTCACGCTCATGCTTAGCTTAACACCCGCACAACACTCACCACGCATTAAAAATCCCACCATTCGGATTTTATTGCATTCAAGCGTGCTATGGGTCTTCTTATACCTCATTCCCACATTCCCACCTACACTTTAACTACGAGCTACGCGCTACACAAGATGTGGATATCACCACAATTATGCCACCACATGCAAACCATGTACCGCACCACCCATTTATCGTGCCCCCTCTTGTCTCCTGCGCTCGCTGTTGGCTCTTGGTGAGGAGATGGTCTCGTCCAGGAGCTGAGGCTGACGCCAATTTGAGATTTAGCTGGAGGGAACACGACGACGACGATATTATTAAGGAAATTCAACACATGATAATGACTCACATCCCCATATACAGGCAGGCAGGCAGGCAACCGACGAAAACGAGCCGGGAGCGTTTTCTCATACTGGTACTCTACTGTAAATAGAATTCATACATACATAGCCATATAGCGAAATTTTAGGGTATCGAATAATCGCGATCTGATACAAGTATCATTAAGGCAACTTTGAAGAGAAGAGAAAAAGAACCGAGCGCATCAGCCTTCGGTCTGAATGGTAATCACTGATTCGGGGCTCGTGCTGTGTGCAAATAAATTTATGGTCGTGCATATGCGAACCGGACGATTAAAGTGGTGGCTACTCTTCACCTTATTACCGTCTTCCGGTTTGAATATCATTGATAATTTTACCATAACGTGGTACATTCTACGCTAGTGCATTTCCCTTGCACGCTAACACCACATCAATGCATCACCTTCTGAATATACGCATACGTCCGAACTATGTATTCCCGTATGGCTGACCCCTTTTCCCCGCGGGCTCCTGCAGATCCTCATCATTCGAAAGAATGGATTCATCGATATAAATAAGCCGGCGCATTATGTTGTTATCATCTAGGTCATCAGCTGTGAAACAATTAAGAACCTTGTCATTTGGATATCGTGTCCAGTCGATGATAATTTTGCACGGTAAAGGGCTCGACCCTTTGAATTTCAGCAAATAGTTGCGGACTGCTCCGAACAAGGTCTGTACCCGACGGCGCACATTGGCTCCCGGTCTTCCTAGTTTGAGGGTAAGGTTCTGTGTGCTGAGCGCATTGACCAGCTCGGCCGAGTACTCGGCCTTCGACAACATGAATGCAAAAGCATCCCAGATGAAGTCCCACTCGCTTCCTCGATATTGGCGCAGAAAAATGTACTTTGACCAATCCCAAGCCCTGACTGCAAACTCCACCACGAACACTGCAGCCGTAGTATACGTAGATTGATCTACAGCATGCGGTCCTGCTCGTGACGGGTCATTTAGAAATGCCCTTGCCATCCGTAGGTATGGGGTACCAGTTATGGAGTAAAGGTCGTACCATGGAGGTTGTTGTCGCACACTGTCCACCTCGCTTTGATTGAATGAAGTAGAAAAAAGAAATCGGGTGAAGAAGCCGAGAGGTCAGCTGCTAGTGAGTCTGACAGAACCCAAAATGTCTCTATAGGGACTACTTCATAGGATTCGAGTATTCCGCCTGCACAGACGGCAGACCAAAAATTCAGGCAAGGGCTCATAGGAATCAATGCTAAGGAGTCGCGTAAATTTTGATCCAAGATACCTCGATGGTGGAGATAGAGCTCTTCCGTTTGGCTAAATTCCTTGATTTGAAATAAAATACGCTGATTCCAATATCTTTAAGAAAGAAGACATACCGACGTTTGCAGGAAGTCCAGAAACATCGCAGGGTCCTCATTCAAAGGTCTGCGATATTTGAAGGATGCGAGTGCATAAGTGGTCCAGTGCTGAATATAGGGCACCTTGAAAAATTTCTCCCGAAGAGTGGTGTTGTCATGCAGAGAGCCTGCCAGTCGAAGATGTTTCAAGAGTGACCGGTATGCAAAATTAAGCGGCGGTGTCTCTATGTGGAATGCTAAATGTGACATAAACTGAAGCTCAGAATAAATCTGTAAGAGAGCGGATAACGCTTACATTCAATGGCAGAAATACAAAAATGAGCAGCTTCCTCATGCTTTTTATTGGGATCAATGAAAAATTGACAAGACCGGGTCGGATCAACAAGGAAGTCACTGAATGAGGCATGAAAAATTTGATGGGCTTGTTGTTATCTGAGGCATCCACTACCGACAACAGGTCAATGAGGAGGAGCTGAACAGTACCCGGGGTAAGTTGCATAAAATTCTCTAGATCATTGACTCCCAGAGGTTTAAGGTAGTCATTAGTCAATACAAAAGCCACACCTAGAATTCGCAAGACTGGTTTCACATCTTCCACGTCAGATAGAATATTGATGTATAGAGCATCAAGTTGGGCATATGGCCTATCGTCATTGACTGGAAGGAGACCTTGAATAACTTTGAGGCGATCGAGGGGATTATGTCGAGGAGAGGACACATATCTAATGACAGTGGCTGCATAGATGAATTGACCTGATGATTTTTCAACCAATTCGGCGATGTCTTCCTCCAAAGGCCATGAATCCGGAAGATAGGCACGCATGATGTGCTTCTCTCGTATGTCGTGAAACGAGTCTGTCAGATATAGCTTGATGTCCTCGTCGGGTTGGTATGTGTCGTCGAGTGCAAGACGAAATGTCAGACTGTGGAGAGGGCCGACAGAAAATGATGTGGTGAGATGATACTCTGGTCGACTGGCAATGAGAAATTTGAAGGGGAGAGCCGGGCGATGATGTTGGAGTGTATTTGAGATGGTATTTACAATGGTGTTCTGCATGTCCGCGCCGTTGCATTCGTCGAGGCCATCTATGATGATTAGGTTGGGAAACGGTATCGCCGATGCGAAGCACCCAGCACTGGAAAGCTGAAGAAGAGGATCGAGGAACAATGTGCGAAATTGTGTTTCGAAATTGAGCTGAAAGATGGCCGGATTGTTGCTGATAGCTGTTTCAACTATTGGCCGAGATTCGGGAATGCGTAACCATAATTGGTAGGCCAAAGTCGCAACAAAAGCCTTTTCGCTGTTTCGCCTGGAATCAGACCTAGAGAAAAAGAAACTGGCGAGAAGGACATTCTTATCGGCACATCGTTCTGCGAATGTCTGTGCGATAGCCGATTTCCCTGCACCTGCCGGACCATAGAGCCAAAGCACCAAATTATCCCATCCAAACACCCCAATAAACCAATCCATGAGCTTCTGAAGCACGGCGGTACGAGTGTTTGGGTGGCATTTGGGTGGGTCGAATCTCTCGCCTGAGTTGTGGAGCGCGCCCAGAGATGATGCCTTCAGCAGTCGTTTCATGGCTGCACTCATGCATTGATTTTATTTGAGGATAATCAACAAAAATAAGATAGCCACATACATTCAGACGATTGAGCCTGATGATGCTCATGGTGCTCGATTAATGTTCCTCCATGTATCAAGACATTGTTTGAATTTCGGAACATCGTACAGGCAACTGATGTCCGTTACGACTGAGCGCAGAGGATGGTTGTGTGTCTCTTAGATCTTGGTTGAGGGGGTAAGAAAGCTTGATTTATGGCTTTCAAGGGGAAACAAATCGAATACGATGAGAACACATGGAACGGTGTTCATGAGATCTGGCATACTCAAAAACAACATTGCTTTCATTAGTGTTTTTTTTTTCACATGCACAGCTTCCTCGTTATTTTAGGATCGCAGCTAACACTGCTTACCTGTCGGTGAATATTGAAAGGATTGTAGAAACATTTTATCGTTGAAGGCGATGATCATAGCACTTCTCGACCTTATCTCTCAGCACATAGCTGGCGGTTAAATTTGACTATACAATTGACCGAAATAATCCAATTGGCTGCAGTATAATTGACATTGAGTTGCGAAGCTCAAAATGGAACTTAACATCTTGCTACAGCGCGACAATGCGGAGGGGAAGCTACCCAGTTATAGACACATGAGCGGTCCAGACTCCAGAGAACGCCATATAACCATCAAAATCCCTGTGCTGCTCCCAATTGCACCGGAAAGGTCCACCGCCATAGCGAGCAAGCCGAGGATTGCGCCGCCGAAAGCAGCCGCGGTTGGGATGACCCGCTTCGGCTCCTTGTATATCGATCCTTCGCGGTGGCCGGTCATGACCTGGTTGGTGCGGGAGGGAATTAGCATCCAGGTCAAAGGTTAAATACGAATAGATACCGAGAATAAAACAAAAGGAATGTAGCGCATTTGCTGATCCTTCAGCTGCTTCACCATATCCCGAGGCCCACTCCGAGATATCGTGGTCCAGGTCCTACTGAAAAGCGCAAACGCACTCAGCATGAAGGCGATGTGGATCGCGGTGTGGATCGGGTCGAGCACGGCTTCTTTGAGCGTGTGTGGTGGGGACATGTATTACTCAGTATGCGATCCCGCCTGTGACGCGCAGTTGCGGGGAATCATTGAGAGGCTGCAGATCAGAGGGGAGGTAGGGGATCAAGTAAAAGAGAACGGTGATAACATGTCAGACAAAATCCCAACATCGTTAGAAAAAAAAGAAAAACATAAAACTAACCTCCTAAACATCTAAAATATTAACCAACAAGTTCTGCGGGAACCGAGTCGCCAGCATCTGCAATACAATGAACATAATGCTCGTCAACGCACTCTGCCGATGTTCACATTAGTAGGTAAGAACACCTGCCAGACGATCGACTGAGAGATATTTGTCACGATGAACAGATCGACCCCCAATCCGAGATCGTACCCCTTCTGCAGGAATTCGTCCAGGAGGATGACGATGAGAGCGGCAACGATGGGCTGGATGACGAGCAACAGGCACGCTTAGAGGCCAGGATCGTGCGCATCCAGTAGAGCAGGTCGGATAAATCATAGGACATGATACCGTAGAGGGGCACTCGCCAGCACACCAGCAAGATAAGGAGTGTTACCGCCGTCCATAGTACTTTTTGGTTGAACTAGACCTTGTCATATAAGGGTCAGGACGTGTTGTGTGGTGTTTAACAAAGGGAAAGGTACTTTGCAATTGGGTCAGAAAGATTCTGGTAGTATTGGTAAGCATGAGATCGGCGAGCACGAAAAAGGGAGAGGCGGAGAATTAATGGGCATGGAAGGTGGCGAGCGATCAAGAGGAGGGACCCGGACAGGTGTAAAACAAAGAACGACAAATGAGGGAATGCGGCGAAAATACCGAATGACCTAATCCATTAGTCACCACTTTCAGTGACCCAAAGCAGGTGACCGGGCCACGCGGTCACGGTGGATCGTAGGCAGAACCGAACGCTCAAGCCAAAGCCCCCACGCATCGCTACGCCTGTCGCGTTTAAGCCCTCTTCTTCATCCTCTCCCTCCCGTCCCTTGTCGTCGTCGTCGTCAAAACCAGCGAGTCTTACTCCGATGTCTGACCCTCGTGCAGGAGATGGAAGAGGTGTGTGACCTATCGTCAATTGTGGATTGGTATGTTGGGATGGATTATTGATTGTAGGAGGGCGTGCACTGGTGCGTTCGTTGTAATTTATAAATAGCGATTGAATCTTGATCTTTTGGTGTTTTATTTATTTCCTTAGGTGCGCGTTCGCATCGTTCACCCGCCTCTGACTTGCCACCCCTCCCTCTGCGCTTTCACTTTGTTCTTAAACCCCCATTTTTCATTTTCAAATGACACCCTTCCATTTTATCTCCTTCCTTCACTCTATTCATCATTATGACGATCTTCCGCTTTGATTTGGCGTCCGAGTCGATTGTGTGTGTGCGCCCGCACGCCTGGGCCCATGAATTGTATGCTATTGTGCCGTGCCGCTGCCGTCTGCACCTGGAGTGAAATTTTTTGGCTTATCGAGTCATCCGGATTGGAGGTTGGGTTTGGGTTTTGAACGCGCACGGTTTGTGTTGTTATGACTATTATTCTCATTTTGTTCTACTACTACACGTAAGCCCGAGTACGGAATGAAAGCGATGACATCCTCTGCGCTGTTCCGGTGTAACCGTTCTATGGACTGTGTTTGAGTTGAGTGCTGGGGTTGCTTTATGTTTATTGTTTTTCGCTAGCTGGCTTGTAACCCCTTTCACAATTATGATTTGATTTTTAATCTATGGATTTGGATTCTAGTACCCCCGAAAACACGAAAATAAGAAGAGATACCGAGCATATAAAACGACTGCAAAAATCCCTTCCCTTCTGACCAATGCTTATCGAATTCTCGAGGTCTCGATGACGCCAAAGACTTATTCCCGCCCATATCCATGCGCTTGAAGCGGCACCCGCAGTGCACCCGCACCCGCATCCTCATGCTTAGCTTAACTCCCTCACGACACCCACCAACCACACACTAACAATCCCGCAGTTAGGATTTTATTATATCCAAGTGCACTGTGGGTCTTCTTATGCCTCCTTCCCACATTCACATCTACGTTTTAACTACGCCTCGGCTTACGCGCTATGCGCTATACACCACATCTTTACATACAAGCAAGCAGGCAGGGAACCGACGAAAACGAGCCGGGAGCATTTTTTCGTACTGGTAGATAAATTCCATTCATACATATATACATAGAGAAAGTTGAAGATATTGAACACCTTTGATGTTCAATCGACTTGAAGAAATATAATATATTGTTTCATTCATTAAATACTCGCCTGTGTGATACAATCTCAAGGGAGGTGCGTTGCGCCTAGTAGCGGATAATATAAGGAATATATGGTAGACAATGGTGGGTGGAAAGGTCAGCGGCGGAGCTGTCGCCTCGTCTCCAGGGCATAGAAAACCGATGGAAGTGCTGAAGGGTGACCCCCTTTTCGCACTTCTAAAGGTTCTACTCCAGCTGTAATGTATGTGAGTTATATATTGGGATATGGGATAGTTTCTGTGATGGGTAGGTGGGATTTTAAGTGATGCTAGGATAGAGTTTGGGTAAAAAGTGAGCTTATGGGAATGGGTTGTGCAGTCGTCGTTGTCCGACTTCAAACGTGGTGTAAGGAAAAACGATGGGGATCAGGATTCATGTGATGACGTCTCCTTCTCACGAGAATTCGTACCCACTCGCAGATACTTCCAGTAACCTTGAGGTGACTTTGAAGAAGAGAGGAAAATAGAGGACAGAGCGCACCAGCCCTGGGTTTGAATGGTGACGACTGATTCGAGGTTTGTGCATCATGGAAATGAATGTGCGGTCACATATATGTGAATCAGACGATTAATGCAGAGGCTAATCTTTGGCTTTTTGGTTTCAACATCTTTCCCGAACTTACTACGGTCTCAGTGGTTAATGAATCGGTCAGTTTTGTCTGGGTCAAATATCATTATTACTTTCGCTGTATTGTGGGATGTTTTAGTATCTATGCTTGCACATTTTCCTTTCACGCTAACGCCACAGCACCCTGCGAATATACATGTACGCCCACACTATGTGTTCCTGCATGGGCGATCGCTTTTGCATGGCGGGCTCCTATGTATCCTTGTCGCTCGGCAGAATAGATTCGTCAACGTAAAAAACTCGCCATGTGTCTGAATCCCAATCATCATCTAATTCTTCGGCCGTAAAACAATTACCAATATAGTCACTTGGACATTCTGTCCAATTGATGATGATTTTGAACGGTGAAGGAAACGACCCTTTGAATTCCAACAAATAGCTGCGGACGGCTCCAAACAAGGTCTGTACCCGATGGCGCACATTGTATTGTGGTCTTCCCAGATTGAAGGTAAGATTTTGTTTGCCGAGCGTATCAACTAGCTCGGCCGAGTATCCAGCCTTCGACAACATGAATGCCAAAGCATCCCAGACGAAGTTCCACTGATCGAGCTCATATACGTACAGAGAAAGAGACTCCATCTCATCCCAAGCGCTGACTGCAAACTCCACTGCGACCACCGCAGCTGCAGTATACGTCGATTGATCTACAGCATACGGTCCTGCTCGTGATGCATCATTTAGAAATTCCCTCACCATCCGTTGATACAGGGTATCAGTTACGCAGTAAAGGTCGTACCATGCAGGTGCTTGCCACTCACTGCCCTCCTGGATTTGATCGAATAATGCAGAAAAGAGGAAACCGGGCACAGAAGCCGAGAGGCCGGCTGCTAATAAGTCTGACAAAGCCCAAAACGTCTCCCAAGAAATCACTCCATGGGATTCGAGTACCCTACCAGCGCACACGGCAGTCCAAAAGGCCTGACAAGGCCTCATGGGAATCAAGGCCAGGTATTTGCATAATATTTGATCGAAGATACTTCGGTGGTGGAGATAGAGCTCTTCCGTTTGCCTAAAGTCCTTGATTTGGAGTCAAATACATTTCCAATATCTTTAAATTAAGTAGACGTACCGATGTTTTCAGAAATTCTAGAAACATTCCAGGATCATCACTCAAAGAGTAGAAATATTTTAAAGGGGTATTGATTAATGTTGTGACAGTGGGTTCCGACCATCTGGGCCGAGCTGCCCGAGGGCGGATTAGATTAGATACTGTAGATTGCATCAGCGGCTGTGCACGGTTTGTGTGCTAGTGCGCTTTCGTAGTGAGAGAACAACACACTTTGCCCGCAACGCTATACTGCGTGGCCGCTCGACGAGCATTCCGAGCCTTGCCAGACACGAGCTGCTAGGGTAGGCCGGATTGGCCTACTCCAATGTGAGCGCATAAGTTGTCCAGTGCTCAATATATGGCACATTGAAAACCTTCTCCCGAAGAGTGGCATTGTCATGGAGAGGGCCTGCTAGTCGAAGATGTTTCAAGAGTGACCGGTATGCAAGATCTGGCAGAGGTGTAGCCATGTCGAGTGCTATATATGAAATAAACTGGGGCTCTGACATAAATTTGTAAGAGAGTAATCAATGCTTACATTCAATGGCAGAAATACAGAAATGGGCAGCTTCTGCATGCATATTACTGAGATCAATGAAAAATTCACGAGATTGGGTTGGATCGACAAGGAAGTCACTGAATGATGCATGAAGAAAGTTGATGGGCCTCTTGGAATCTGAGGCATCCACAACAGACAATAGGTCAATGAGGAGAAGCCGAATAGTACCCGGGGTAAGTTGCATAAGCATCTCCAGATGACAGACCGCCAGAGGTTCCACGGAATGATACTTAATTTTAGTCCATACAAAAGCCACACCTAGAATTCGCAAGACCCTTTTCACGTCTTCCATGTCAGAAAGAATATTGATATATAGAGCATCCAGTTGAGCATACGGCCTATCGTCATTGACGGGAAGGAGGCCTTGAATAACTTTGAGGCGATCGAGTGGATTATGTCGAGGAGAGGACACGTATCTAATGACCGTGGCAGCATAGATAAATTGACCAGATGATTTTGCGACCAATTTGTCGATATCTTCTGCCGATGGCCATGAATCTGGAAGATGGGTGCGCATGATGTGCATCTGTTGTATTTCATGAAAAGAGTCTGTCAGATATAGCCTGATATCCTCGTCTGGCAGGTAGGTGTCGTCCATTGCAAGCCGAAATGTCAGAGTGTGGAGAGGGCTGACAGAAAATGATGTGGTGAGATGATACTCCGGTCGACTGGTAATGAGAAGTCTGAAGGGGAGAGCTGACGGATGATGTTGGAGCGCATTAGAGATAGTGTTTAAAATGGTGTTCTGAATGTCCACTCTATTGCATTCGTCGAGACCATCTATGATGATTAGGCTGGGAAATGGTGTCGCAGGTGTGAAGCATCCGGCATTGGAAAGCTGAAGAAGAGGATTGAGGAACAATGTGCGAAATTGTGTATAAAAACTGAGCTGAAAGATTGCTGGATTGTTGCTGATAGCTGATTCGATTACTGGCCGGGATTGAAGAATGTGGAACCACAATTGATAGGCCAACGTCAGCGACGAAAGCCTTTTCGTTGTTTCGCCTGAGATCTGACCTAGAAAAAAGAAACTGGCGAGAAGACCATTCTTTCGCGGCGCATAGTTCTGCCAAGGTCTGTGTGATCGCCGATTTGCCTGCACCTGCTGGACCATAGAGCCAAAGTACGAAGTTATCCCATCCAACCTCCCCAATAAACCAATCCATGAGCTTCTGAAGGATGACTGTACGAGTGTTTGGATGGCATTTGGGAGCATCAAATTGCTCGCCCAAGTTATGGAGGGCCCCAAGGGATGATGCCTCCAGCAATCGTTTCATGGCTGTACTCATGCATTGATTATAAATAAGGATAATCGACAGAGATCGGGGGAACCACATACCTTTGGACGATTGAGCATGATAGTGCTCGTGGTGCTCGGTGAGCAACCCTCCATTTATCAAGACATTTTTTGAATGATCGAGCATCGTACAAGCAACTAATATCTGTTATGACTGAGAGTGGAGGATGGTGTGTTTTTCAGATCTTGGTCTGGAGCAAGAAAGCTTAGTTGGTGACTCTCAAGGGTAAGTGAATCAAATACGATGGGAAAGGTGCACATGAGTTGTGACATACTCGAACATGCACAGCTTTCTTGTTAGGACCGAAGCTAACACTACTTACCTGTTAATCGGACCGCAGAAATTCTTTATCTCAACTTCATCGTTTAAAGCGACGAGCCCTGTTTTGCCTTATTCTCAATAGCCAGTGTAAAGTCCAATATGATTTGTCGTAAGCCGCACCAACCTGTATCTACATAAGCGGCCTCCATCTGTCTTACCTCATGATGCATCCATTGCACAGGTCGCGCAGTCACTCATATTTGGAATTGATGGATATATATATATACAAGTACAGCAGCTGCATGCCCCCCGCGGCTTCGTTCTACATGTAAGTACTCACTCGAGCTGATAATAGCGATACATAAATGTGCGGCTTCCTCAACTTTGTTGCTGCGGTCAATAGCAAAATATAGAGAGGGCACTGGGGTGAAAAGGAACTCAGGGAAAGGTGGGTGCAAAAATATGGTTGGTTGCGAGTTATTTGGGATATTGTTCGAAGTTCTGAACATTGAAAATGCGGCTGGGGTATATTATAACTGGGGCCATACAATGTGTGTATATTGCCTGTTCGTAGGTAGGGGATTAGAGACTATAAGAGAAAGAAGTTGGGTAAGCAACAGGGACCAACAGAAAAAGCACAATGAGTGTGGTATGAAGACGAGTTGGGAAGCCGTGGCATACCAGTAACCATATACCCACACGATGTTTTGAAATGGCTGTGGCGAAACACGCACAGCTTGTCTGTTATTTTAAGGTCAAACATACACACCTCATCGTTAACATCGCTCAGGGAAGCACATGGACTGATGCTGATGTTTTTAGGGTGTTGGAGCATAACAGGATCTACCCCGCCCCACGTGTCTGTAACGTGAGGGTCGAGTCTCCAAGCAGCAATATTTAAAAGTAAAGTCTAGTGAGTGCACTTAACACCTGGTTTGATGAAAAACGATAGATGGGACGAATGTGAACATTATTCAAGGGGACCCGTGGCTATATGCTGCATGACGAGAGCAGAAGTTGCTTTTTCCTACATCATGCATATATAAGCCATAACCATAAGACATAATGTTTCCCACAAAACACAAAGAGACACCACCTTCACCTTCTCTACATATCATCCCAATCCCTCTTCCCATACATCCATCCATTTTTCATCCTTTATACAACGCCGGTTCAAACGCCTCTTTACACCCTGGGTGTATAACCATAACTCTTTTTGTCTGTAGACAATGAAAAACCAAACGGAAACTATAAACTATACCGCACCCGCCATCCTCTAACTATCTACCCCCACTCGCCTATACCCCACACACGCACTCACTACTACGATTACAGCTCTATTTAGTACGCTCTCAACAAGAAAGAAGGGGAAGGGAAGGGAAGGGAAGGAGAAGAGAGATGTAAAATACAGTCTAAGCGTCGGGTGAAGGCGGTAGGCAGGGTATGTCGAGTCGAGTGTGCAGAAGGGGATGTCGGATGTCAATGTCGATGGCAACTATTTTATTTATACTCGTGGGATCAAAAAGTGATCGCGAATTATGTAAGACACGCGTGGTTTGCAATGCAGACAGCGTTCTAATGTTTGTATCGTTGCTCCACTCCTACAATATCCTTGACCCGGTTCTAATTTTTTTAAGTATATCGTAGCATCTACTCATCCTATTTCCGAAGAAATATCATAAATTTAGCATAAAACGAAAGAGCCAGACCGCTTTTCGTGAGGGAGAGTATCGAAACAAAAGTGGTATGATTACCTAATCGCGATCACTTTTTGATCCCACGAGTAGCAGATCACCCAAATACAGCCATCTCTGGCCTGCCTGATTCGTGCATGCCGATCTTCCAGTCTACATTCAAAAACACCAAAAATAATAATATCCAAACCAAACCAGAACCACGTTCCTCTCTCTCTCTCTAAAAAAGGGGGAAGAAAACACATGGTTATAAATAATAGTAACAGTCATCAAGAACCGTAATCGCACCAGAGAAGTCCGCCCGTGACAGAGAGCAAGCCAAGGATCGCACAGCTGAATACAGCCGCGGTCGGGATCACGCGTGTCAGCTCCTTGTACATCGAGCCTTTGCAATAGCCAGCCATGACCTGGTCGATGGGGGAGAGTTGGCGTACAGGTTACAGGTTAAAGACAAATAGAGGGAAGATGTGGAGATGAAAACAAAGGGAATGGCGGAGATGGATAGATACGTGATATGGGCACGGCGTGGCTTTAGGGACGTAGAAATAGGGGCCGGATAATCCAGCGCAAATGAGCGACAAGAAAATTTACTCAACAGCGCGCATACACTCAGCATGAAGACGATGTAGATTGCGGTCTGGATCGGATCTAGGATGGCTTCCTAGAGCGTGTGTAATGGCGACATGTAGTACAGCGATCCCGCCTGTGATGGGCAGTTGCGGCGAGTCTTCAAAGGGCTGTAGATCAGAGGAAAGGTAACAGGGAGCAACAGAACGGTGAAAATGTCAGCCAAAATCCCAACATCCTTTGAAAAAAAAACATAAATTAACTTCCCAAACACATAAATTATTAGCCCACAAGTTCCGCAGGAACCTCGTCTAGCCACTGTTCACAGTGGTAGGGGAGAACTCCTTCCACATGATCAACTCTCAGACGTTGGTCGCAATGAACAGGCTGATGCACAATCTGAGACTGTACCCCGTCTGCAGGAGCTTGTCCAGGAGGAGGACGATGAGCACAGCGACAATGAGCTGGATGATCAGCCACAGGCAGACCCTGCCCCAAGGTCCGACGTCTGGCCGTGGAGCCCTGTGAGCACATAGATGGTCACTTTGCCAAGCACGATGATGAGAGCGAAGACTGCAAAATTTAGTCAGTATTTGTCCTTTGCGCATGTGCATATATACATAGATGACGATGACATTGAGGAAAAGCAAGAGAAGGGAGTGGATGGAGGAGAGTTGGAATATACATGACATAATACAACATGAAACTCACGTTTCTGAGCACCACTGAATGCACAATCTTCTTTAAGACTGAATTCGACATCGATAAGATTTGCACCTACCAAAAGTTGCATGATTATTCCCAAAATAATAACAGGTGAGATACCGAATTCCATGAGCGTTCCACGGTTAGAGGCGAGGATGACCTGCATACAGTAGAGCGAGTCGGAAGAGTTGGAGGACATAATACCAAACTGGGAGCACACCGGGATGATAAGGAGTGTTACGGCTGTCCATAGTGTCTTTTGGTTGAACGCAGCCTTGTGGTATGAGGGTCAGCACGTGTTGTATAGAGGTTAACAACGGAAGGAAAATATACTTAGCGATCGGGTGAAGAAACTTGTGGTACTATCGGTAAGAAAGGCCGGACGAGGTTGAGAAACCTAACTGGACGCTATATGTCAGCAATGCTTACAGGAATGAGGAGAGGAGAGAGAATACAACAACAGTACGGTCAACCAGCAGCACTCAAGTGTTCGTCCCTGCCCATGCCCAACGCCACGGAACAGCAGTAGTTGCAGCATTTTTGCTCATGCCGTTCATGTCATTGCTGGCAGCAGCTGCAGTTGAAGAAGGAACGATCCCCGCCGTATTCATCGCCGTCGCCGCCATACTTGCTGTCTCCATCCCGCTCGCCGTCACCTGAGCTGTCTGCACCTAACCCTAACCCGTGCATCCCTACGCTTGTCGCAGTTAAGAGCCCTCCTCTTTTTCCTGTCCCTCACGTTCCTCCTCCTTGTCTTCGTCTTCGCCAAATGCCCGCCCCTGCCTACACTCGCCGCACCGTCAGCGCATCATGTCCTTGGACGTTAAAGTACTCGTGTACCTCCACCGCACCGTAATGTACAGTGTTGAGAAGCGGTATAGAGTCAAGATGGTGCGCTGCTGCCGCTGCCTCTGCTACATCCTTTGCACCTGCTGTTATTGTGGAGGATAATGGTGATGATGTCATGATTTTACCTTCAACGTTGGCTTCGAATAAACCTTTGGCCTCGCGATTTGAAGTATCGCTGTGGATCTGGAATCCATGTCGCTGGTGCTCAGAGCTCAAATTGCTTTGGCCGCTTCCCCTTGTCAAGGATGACGACTCCGCTACTGCGAAGGATGACGATTCCGACCACATCTTCCCATGTTTCAACAGTGCTCTCTCAACTGCCGAGCATAGATAGCGCATTACAGAGCTCAAATTACAAGACGCGCTCCTCACGATCCTGGTGAAGGGCTTTTGAGGGTGCAGGGTGTTCCGGGGCGGAGCTTGATGTGCAGTTTTTCAAGGGGCCACATGGGAGGATGAGGATAGGAGAATGATTGGTCATGTAGTGGGTGTGCATCAGATGATGAGTAGACAAGAGAACAGGAGGAGGAGGATGGTTGAGGTCAAGCACAAGATGTACAAGCTCCTGCTCCCGTCCGTGCTCCTTCCCTAACAATGCCCAGGTACCCGCCCACGCCATCCTCTCCTCTCCTCCACCCCTCCTCCCAACCCGTGTCAGTCTCCACGTCAGCACGTCGGCACCGCGCCGTGCTGCCTGCATCGTACATGATCGTGTTTCTGCTCATGACGCACCGCATGGCGCCCTGTGTGCATGGGGTTTGGCGGGATTGAGTCGGGTTGTTGCAATGAAAAAAGGATTAGCGAGAGGCCTAAGGAGCGGGCTCAGGACATGTGCATGGACTGCTGATGAGGATAGTGGGGGCCGCGTGCAGGAGATGGGAAAAGAATATGATCCATTGTCGGTTGCGGATTGGCATGCTGGGATGGATTATTGATGGGTTTGGCGTGGGTTTGGGTGATGATTGGCTCACGTGTTGTATGCTTTTTGAATGTAGATGATTTTCTTATGTCTAGGTATTTGGTTTCTTTAGGTTCGCGTTCACGTTATCCATACTCCTGCTTATACCTCTCTCCCGCCAGTCCCCTTCTAGCACCCGTCTCCGACTTCCTATCCTCCATCTGTGCTGTTACTTTGTTTTCCACCCCCACTTTTTCAATTCTCTTTTCAACTTTCAACTTCCACCTTTTGTTCGCACTTTTACCTTCCATCATTTATCCTCGACCGCCGTTACTTTTCAAATCCCCATTGCCGCACGCAGCAAAGGATTGTATGCTGAAGCGGATGGGATTGGAAGCCCAGGTCCAAATTCAACTTCCTACCCTCTATACATCCTCTGCCTTGATTTGGCGTCGAGTCGGTTGTTTCAATGTTTGCCTGGATCTTTTGGCTTCTCATGTTATCTTACTTGGTTTGGATTTCATGCGTCCCATTTCATGCGTCCCGTTTCTGATATGAGGTTTTATTTTTATTCTCACAACATCTTTTTTGTTTCGTTCTACTACCACACGCAATCTGCGACTCTGAGTGCTGAATAAACATGATGATATCCCCTGCTCTCCTCCAGTATCTACGCTTGTGCATTTTTCTTTCATGTCAACGCCATAGCACCCTCCAAATATATGTGTACACCCAAACTATATGTTCCCGCATGGCCGATGACTATTTCCCGGCAGGCTCGTATGTATCCTGGTCGCTCGGAAGGATGGATTCATCGACGTAAAAGACTCGCCATGTGTCCCCATCATCATCTAAGTCTTCGGCCGTAAAACAATTATTACCACGGTCGCGTGGATATTGTGTCCAGTCGATGGAGATTTTGAACGGTGAAGGATTTGACCCTTTGAATTTCAGTAAATATTTGCGGACTGCTCATACAAGGTCTGGACGCAATGGCGCACATTTGGTCGCGGTCTTCCCAGATTGAAGGTAAGATTTTGTTTGCCGAGCGTATCAACTAGCTCAGGCG
The DNA here is from genome assembly GCA_023853785.1 of Psilocybe azurescens. Taxonomy (NCBI): domain Eukaryota; kingdom Fungi; phylum Basidiomycota; class Agaricomycetes; order Agaricales; family Agrocybaceae; genus Psilocybe; species Psilocybe azurescens. Next base: position 38,478 of record JAJIRX010000877.1, read on the forward strand.
AGTACTCGGCCTTCGATAACATGAATGCAAAAGCATCCCAGATGAAGCTCCACTGTTTGCCTGAAGGGGACTTCGTCTCATCCCAAGCTCTGACCACAAACTCCACTGCAAACACCGCAGCCATAGTATATGTTGATTGATCTACAGTTGCGGACAAGCAAAGGCATCAAATTTATTCTGTGAATTATGTAGGTGGCCACACTTACTTAGAAGTTCTAAAAAGTGTTATTATATGAAGTAATTGACCTAATGAATCGATTTGTACAAGCAAAATTTTTAAATTCGCAGTTCTATAAGGGGGGAAATGGCCAAAAATATTGGCCAATGTTGAAAAAATTCGCTAAAGTCTCGGAAAATTCATTTTTAGACAGTTTTCAATAAACACAGTCTGATCACAAAAATTGTAACTTTCTATCCAGCCATTCTCTCACAAAAAAAAAATATTAAATGTCTCCCAGAACAAGCCGACCTCCCAAGAAAAAGAAGAATATTTCTAGATTGAAGAACCAATCTGCATTGATAAACATGTCTGCAGGTCAAATTGTGGATAATGATCCAGATCAAGACTGCAGGTCAAGCCCTGATAGTGATGCAGAAGAAGATCCACCAAGACAGGACACTAAGGATATGGCAATCAGTGAACAAGAGGATGAACTCTTACTCGACTCTGATTTTGACTCCAATGGGGAATGGACTAGACTCACAAGTAAGGAGCTTGGGCAAAGACTGGTGGCACTCTTTGTTGTAACAATGAAGACCCTAATGATACAGATTGGATCCTATACACATTCGCGTCAGAAAGGGAAAAAAAGGTGATGTAGGGTCATTTAAATGTCACCTATGTTAACATTTTGTATTTGTATTTAGAGCTTTGGAAGACCTATATCAAAGGCCCAGATGTCATGAGCAAGTCTCTGCATACACAAAGACATTATGCTCTGAGTTTCCAAAACCAAGCTACACTCTGCCAAGGTTATATGTCGGTTCATTAATTGATCGTGGCACTTCATGAGTGCATATCATCAGGGATTAACTGGATATGCCACAGCATGGGCTGTGAAGAAGTAAAGGCAGCATTGACAGGTCACCTTGACAAGATCGCCACCCTGATCCACTGGAATTGGGCTTCTGACATGCCAAAAGTTGCGAAATTTTGGTCAAAAATTTGGCCAACCCAAAACCTCGTGGGAATTTCACGAAAAGACTGTTTTTAGGCTCTATTTGACCGTCCAAATTCAAATCTGTTGTTGGTTTTGTACAGAAAATTTGCATTACTAAGATATCAAATTTGATGTGTTTGCTTGTCTGCAACTGTACAGTGTGTGGCCCTGCTCGTGATGGATCATTCAAAAATTCCATCACCATCCGTAGATACCACTGCTGGCACTGATCACTGTATGTCGGACATACAGCAATTTATATACATGACTTATGTAATAATTGATGTATGTATGGTATACAACAATTATGTTTAGAAATAATACAGATATCAGACATATATTGTGTTCGGTGGCTGTATGTTAAACAAACACTATTTCTGTTTCTAAGCTGTAAGTAAATAAAATACCAAATAAACAGAATTTCTTTTCTTTGGCTGTTTGTCAAAGATAAAGAATAGCTGTATATAATTACTGTATGTTTTGGTGTAAGTTTGACATACAGTAATTACATACACAAATTCTGTTTGTTTTACTAACAGAAGTTCTGTTCTTTAACTGTAAGTTTTATTTAGACAAGTTATGTTTGTATAATATACAGCAATTATATACACCATATCTGTATGTTTTACATACAGTAATTATATACAGCTATTCTGTATCTTTGACAAACAGCAAAAGAAAAGCAATTATGTTTAATCAGGTGTTTTATTTACTTACAGCTTAGAAACAGAAATTGTGTTTGTTCAAAATACAGCCACCGAACACAATATATGTCTGATATCTGTATTATTTCTAAAAATAAATGCTATATGTTATACTTACATCGATTCTTACATAAGTCGTGTATATACATCACTGTATTTCAGACATACAGTGGTCGGTGCCAGCAGTGTATGGGGTACCAGTTATACAATAAAGGTCATACCATGGAGGTTGTCGTCGCATACTGCCCACCTTGCTTTGATTGAATGATGCAGAAAAGAGGAAACCGGGTGAGATGTTAAGTGCGGGGTGTCTTTATAATTGCCCAATACACAACACCCAATCAAATATTTATATTGATCAGTTCAATCTGGAAGGGTAAGCTTGTAAGGCTTATTACAATAATTAGTTTAGCAGAGTACAGACTTAGATGATCGCTCTTGGGTGATCACTAGTAGTTAGAGAACTCTTTTACAGGCGAGTACGCACAAGGCACTGGAATAGTAAGGGCGATCTCTCTATGTGAGGGCGATCACCAATATCAAGGGAATCACTTTTGGGGGGCGAGTGTACATGGGACACTTAACAGTTCTCTTTTATAAAACCCAAACTCCAACTATCAAACACTATAAGCGATCATCTGTATTAACACGTAGTAGATCCTTAGTTTCTATAAGCAACTGGGCACACTAGTCCACAGTCCTTAGTTTACTATAGGCAACATCCTGAAACAGTCAGATTTCTCTGACAGTCGTTCCTAGTTACTATGAGTGAACACTAGCCTTTATAGGGTTCCCACCCATACTTAATAATCCCCAGGGCAGTCTTACTATAGGCAATGTTCTGAACAGTTGGAGTTCTCTGACAGTCGTCCCTAGTTACTATGAGCAATCACTAGCTGTATAGGGTTCCAACCCGTACTTAACAATCCCCAGGGCAGTCCACAGATGACTTACAAAAGCCTGCTTATCAAGTCTAATAGACCCAACGTTGAATATAACAATGGTGATCACTCACAAAAACCAGGTAGCACCTAATTGCTTAAGGTGAACTGCAGTGTTCGATCTCTTATCACACAAATCACTTAGTCCTCGAAGTGTTAACACTAGAATTCTTATTCTGAGTAAATTCTGATATCAAATCTGGGGTGTAGATTACTTTGTTCCTATTCTAAGATAGAGGGCTGTTTTTATAGACTAAATAGATACTTTGGCTTGTGATAATTGAAAGAGACTAAGAGAAAAGGAAGGAAATGGACTGTGTGCTGCCTAGCCTTTGCTGCACCAATTATAATAGTGGAAAGTACTAGTTTGCCTGGGCTTTGGCGCTTATTTGAAGATAACATTGTTGTCCATGCGGCAGTGCCTCCTTGGGTAGCGATCACCCAACTTATTTTATCAGATGGCTTCGTGGCTAAGACATGTCGGGACTATATTGCCTAGGGTATATTTCCTAGGAAACCCTACCAAGGTTCCCAAGCACAGTTGCTATTGGTTTAGGACCTCCTGGAACAGCAGGTGCCTTTATCATGAGGCAAATTACCTCTAGTATTGTGTGGCAATCGCTGGCTGGGTGATCCCTCACTCACGTTGGCTGCATTGCAAATTACAAGTTCTTATAGTCAGATCTAGTAGACCACCATGTGCTGAGTTGTACACAAGATTTAAATTGCCAATACATTCAGTCCATGGGGCAATCACCCATGTGGTGCAGTGATGTCTGATCCCTGAGCGGTTGATCACCTAATTCAGTGAACAGCCTTTGTGAAGCCTGGGCACGTGATCGCTTTTGCTAATTAATAAGGTTTACATCACTTGGCGATCACTTGTTAAGAGACTGGTGGGTGTTACCCCTTGTAAGAGCCAAGGTCATTTCTTTAGGAGTTCTCCCTGGTATAGGACTAATAGCATGATCAATGGGACGGGCGATCACCTCGGGCGCTCGGTTAGGGTTGCTTTGATAGCTGTGTAGGAAACTAAAGGTAGTCTTTGATTCGTAGCGCCGATTAATGGGCCACACTATACTTTAGTTAGTTTGTAAAGTCTACTACACTCATTGGTCCACTAGGAAGTGAAGCCTCAATGCCTAATAGTCTGGTGTATCTCCTACCCTTCACTAGTATAATGTACTAGTTTATTACAGATAACAATAGCAAAAATAAGGGCCTCTGTGTCTCACTAGGAATTGTAAGCTCAGAATGGTTTACACCCTTTCACCAGGCACAGAAGACAAGAGGTCAGCTGCTAATGAGTCTGACAGAGCCCAAAATGTCTCCAAAGAGACTACTTAATTGGATTTGAGCATCCCACTGGCACAGACGGCAGTCCAAAAGCCAGATAAGGCCTGATGGGAGTCAATGCCAGGCATTTGCGTAATCTTTGATATGAGATACCTCAATGATGGAGATGGAGCTCTTCTGTTTGGCTAAATTCCTTGATTTTGAGTCAAAATACATTGACTCCAATATCATTAAAACAAGTAGATGTACCAATGCTTGCAAAATTCTAGAAACATTCCAGGATCCTCAATCAAAGAACCATAATGTATTAAAGGTTGATCCATTAATTTGAGTGCATAAGTTGACCACTGCTGAGCATAGGGAACTTTGGAAAATTTCTCCTGAAGAGTGGCATTGTCATGCAGATGGTCTGCTAGTCGAAGATGCCTCAAGAATGACTGGTATGCAAGTTTTGGCAGAGGTGTTGCTATGTCAAGTGTTATATATGAAATAAACTGAAGCTCAGAAATAAATTTGTAAGAGAGCAATCAATTTACATTCAATGGCAAAAATACAGAAATGGGCAGCTTCCTCATGCCTTTTACTGGGATCAATAAAAATTTCATGTGACCAAGTTGGATCAAGGAGGAAGTCACTGAATGAGGCATGAAGAAATTTGATGGGCTTGTTGTTATCTGAGGCATCCGCAATGGACAATAGATCAATGAGTATATAGGAGCTGAACAGTACCCAGGGTAAGTTGCATAAACAACTCCAGATTCAAATAGGACTTGAATACAGGAAGACACAATATTGGTTTATCAGATTTGACACTTTTCTGAGTTGTTCCTGAGGCTCTTTCCAGCTGCAGTAATGTATAGAGCTTAATTAAAATATGGCCAAACACTGAAAAAACTGAAAAAGGTATTTGATATGTACATTTGAAGTTTGAACTTTTGATCAGCTCTATTGCAAATTGACCACCAAAAACAAAACCAGCTTAAGGATGCTGATGGACCTTCCCCCTTGGTGCGGCCCTACACTTGTTGCCAATACCTACAACTTAGTGTATTTTGGAACTCGAGAAGAATATGTGCCAACTGTAGTACCTGTACTCAGCGGAACTCATAAGCCCACCTCTAAAAGGAAAAACCAATGCAAAACATCCCAAGAGATGTCATTTTTATGACAGTCAAATAGGTGTTGCATCATAAAGCATGCAATAAGAAGTACATTTCATTACATAGTTTATGAATGCCAAGAATGCTTGAGTCTCTGTATGTAGCAATCATAGGATTGAAAGAATGTTGGACACTGTCTAGGGAGCTAACACTGATGAACATTCTTGTGAGACTCTAGTGACAGATAATCTGTAGCCCATCAGCATTCTTCTCTGATAATAATGGAAATCTGCCCACTATGTAAGCACACAGACTGGTCACGTTGTTGGGGGCTATATGTTTGTCAATCCTCATCATTGCTAATACATACTTCAACCTGAGCACCTTGAACATTAGGGTGTATGTAACATCTATCGAGAACTGTGCGAGACAAGGGAACATATATCAAAGAGAAGCTGGCATATCAGATTCCGGATGGGCTATCAACCCAAGATCCATTATTGAGACGGAGCCATCGATGTCAAGAGACCCCAGTGGTATAGGCTTTCCCTTTGTGTCATATCAATATTTTCATCCTGATTCCAATTGTGATTGTCATTGCTATTGTGCGATCAATATAGACCTACAGAGACTCATCAAAGATAGAGGTGTTTAATTTTGAGCCCAGCAGGAAATCTCATGATAGGTTTTGCATCACATTGAGACTTAGTCGGTTTAGCTGTGAGAACTGAAGGAGATCTTTCAGCACCTTCAAAAGCTCCAAGTTGATTAAATTCCAGATTAATCTGTCATAGCATGGATTCTCTTCATTGTCATGACCACCACGACTCCATCTATAGACATACAAAGAAAGGAGCAGATACTCATAGCAGAATTTGGAGTATCCATGTGGGGCAGCTGAAACAAGTTGTTAAAAACATAGGCTAGGTTACCATCTTTGAGAGCTGGCATGACCTTGTCATAAAAGCTGATCATTTGCAATAAGAAGAATGTGGCAAATGTGCATACCCCTGGCATTGTGGCAATTGAATGTCCACTGTGAATGATGCTTGGAAGGTTTTTGATGCTCTTGGCTGTGTGTTGTATGTCCTGCCAGGCAGACCAGCAAAATGGGACAAGCGTTGAGAAATGCACTTTGTTTGCATGGTTACAAAGTGCATGTGATGTGAGTGCAATAGATGAGATACTCAATATGTCCAATGTTCTGGATGCCTTGTCCATAATGTTGTCCACAAGCTTGACAGGTAGTGTAGGAAGAACCTGAGTGTACTGAAGTTCTGGAAAGTGGGACATGACTCCCATTCAAGGTCCTGTTCAGATTGTTCAGTTTGCACTCTGAGAGTGGCGACATGCATATGCATAGGGGAAGGGAATGACTTTCAGTTTATGTAACCCTGTTCTCACATCAGATATCAGGAATAAATATAGCTTTGGTCAATTTCATTCGAAGCGTAGCAGAAAAATTTAACTTTTTGCCCCTTTTTCTCCAGCACAAGTAGTCATGGCTGGCTTAAATACCTGGGATAAAGGACCAATTACTAGGAAAATATGCATGAGATACATGTTAAGCATATCATTCTCCCTGTTCTCATCTTCTTCTGTCACTATAACTGGGCACAACCATTTATGTCACATGTACTTTCTACTGGATTCATGCAGCCTCTCAAAAAGGGGCCCCAAGGTTTCACAAACATCACAAAGTAGATATTTTTTATAAGGGCTCGTGAACCCCCTCTCTCTTTCTATATAGGGGATATTTTTCCTATGTTTTTCATATATTTTGATGGCTGTGAAAAAAATATGAAAATTTCAACATATAAGGACACTAGGTGTCAGGTTTGACTTTCTTTGAACACAAATAAGACAGCTAACTTTTTTAAAGAGTTCCTGAATGAGTTCAGCAAAGATCTCTAGTAATGGTGGAACCTGTGTATGTCATCTGCTTATATGAAAAATGGAATATAAATCTAACCAGTGCCGGAAACAGTCTGTAAGAGCATGATTCTGTCTCATTAAACTCAAAAATGCCTTCTTGACCTCTAGCGCCCTATATTTCAAGTTTTAGCCTTCAAAAAATAAAATTTTCTAAGCCCTCCGGAACCTCCCCCCCCTCCCCCTCCCCCCCTACCTCAGGTCACGGGCTAAAATTCCGGGGCCCTTGCAGCGTCTGGGACTTTCAATTCAGTTGAATTTGAAGTCGACCACGTCTTTAAGTCCCACTATCTTGCTTAGAGCCAATAGCACATTCTGTACTATCCTGCATTCCCTTTCTTTGCTACTAGTACTGCCAACAAGTCATGGACGCCGTTGCCGCAAATATGGACATAACTTATGATTAGAATAACAAGTCCTCCAAGATGCTCACTCTTTACTATCTACCACTCCTGCAATTCGATTTGAAGGGTATGAAGCTCTGTTAGGAACTCGGTGAGGTTTTCAAGATCTATGCTTGTCTCAGCAAGATCGAGCGTCTGCATGTTCATAATCATGCGGCAGCACTATCTCGCTCAATCTCAGGAATGCAGAAAGCGTACTGAATTGAACACACACCCCAATTGACAATATAGATATCGGCCATCTGCACTCCGACGGAAATGAGTGGTAGAAGCTTTGGTTGTATACCATACAAAGACTTACCCAAAGACGATATGAGCTTTCGAGACTTGATTCAGGATCGCCAAGGGTGTCATGGCTGCAAAAATGGCTATTTCAAAGGACGTCAATAAATTGAGCGTCCTGTGTGTTAATAATGGCAATGAGACAAGCTTACAGCACACTATGAACATTATCCATGCCCCATCGCGAGTAACAAGTCTCACAACCGGCACTTTCATCTTGATCAGGTCGTATTTGACCGCTGTCAATACTCCCAGTAATACGTGTGTAGCCCAGACAGAAGCACTTGAATACCGACATGGTAGAAGGATAAGCTACGCCGTATTTTTGGGGACAGGTGGCTTGAGGTTTTGGCTCACCAGAAATAAAGCACTGAAGAGTGCGTCTCACAACTGTCGCAAACACCATCATACCGCACATCAACCGACCTCGGTCCAAAGACCGCATCAACCCCAATCTGCCCACAAAGAGAAACAGGAGGAACGCCCCTACACGCTTATCTCTCTGATGCAGAGCATATACTACATGACGAGTGAGTTTCAAAAATAGAAACAGAAATGGAAATGAAGTGGAAATTATTCAGACAATGCACAATAACTGAGGAGACGGATAATACGGGTGGGGAACGTACCTCGAAGCATGAGAATGCTATCCAATGCAGCGACCAAAACGCACCCAGCAATTATCTGAAATATAAACCACCTCTTACAATTCCTCTCGGGCACGTCCGTGGATGATAATGTCCAAAATACTAAGAACACGTTGACGCTAACAAAGCCATCAGCCAATCGTATGTAAAGACCAGACCGCAAAGCGGATGATGGGACCACGGATGGAGGGTTGAATGAAGAACTGACCAACCTCTGTGCGATAATACCCACGTATCGAGCGATCATGTATATGACCCTTACGGCTGATAGAGGTAATCTAATTCAAGAACCCGTTCCGCTTAATGAACTGGTAATTTAAAACGATAGAACAAACATGCCCTGTCCATGTTGAACATAACATGCGAGTGTGAGACATACCTCCAGATATACCGAATCTCCTCATTCAGCGTGATCACATATTCGTACACGAGAACTGCTAGTGAAGCCACTTTTCCATGATAGTATAAGCAATAAAGCTTCAGCTTATCGGGCAAAGGACGGACGTACATGTGGACCATTTTCGAATGTTAATATTCTGCGCTAGCTCTCGAGATAGGATATCCGGGTCATCCATCAACAAGGGCGGCAAGACCAAAACTCTAGAGGAAGAGAATGTCGCGAAGGGGGATGGAGGGGAAAATGATCATGGGGGAGGAAGATATCTCTACATTATGACTACACTAGGATTTTTAAAGGGAGGAGACGACCTGTGAGAATTACACCGATTACCCAGGGCGCCGTTCGGGCCGCCATGTCCAGATCAAATTAATTGCTCAACATGTACTGATGAATAGCAACATCTGAGCATATTGTGACAAGCGCCTTCCCTTTTTCGATTGGAAGGTATCTTCTAAATCAATTCAAGCCTTCTCAGAGAGTCAGCCTACAGGGCATCAACTGATTACTACTTACTCTGCACCTCCATGTCGTAGATAGTTCTTAGTAGTCGGATTTATATTTACGTAGTTTATTGTGAGTTTTATCGAATAGCTACATCACGGTCGTATTTATTACTCCGGCGGCTACAGAGCATTCGGCGGTTCCTACATTTGCGTAATTCTTATGGTAAAGTTGATAAATGATCGATCGTCTGATTGACCTAGTGCATAAGTATGTAACACTGACAGCTGCTGCTTAGTAATTCAGTAATTGAATTGTCCCTATCCGGTCCCACATAGGCTAAATATAGACTACGAACGATTCGATGATTTGTGGCGGTAGCAGGGCAACAAGTTCTCATAGTCTCCAAGGATCCCCATTCCCGGTCACAGTCGGACATTGATATGTTCCTCGTACTTCAATTACTTGCAATAGCTATTTTCACAAGTCATAGATTCAGGGGCTTCCGCAGGCTCCTCCCGCTACCCTGATTTAAACTAGGTATAAATGCAGCAGAAGATTCAGAAACTGGTAAAATGTCGCTTTTTCTTGTTGCGCGATCTTCCGGTAACATAATACCCACCATCCTAATATCATATCTCCTCCCAAGATCGTCGATACGCGATTTCAAGATCTTACCGACAGTGCCTCCATTGAATGATAACTGGAATAATCATGACTGCAACATCGCTGATGTCTTAACGTCTTGACAACGCCAACACCGACTACCGACGGCACCCTAGATTTTGCCTCGAATTGCACGGTGGATCTCTGTACCCTCACCATATATCCCTTGTCTACCTATGCGCTATGTACTGCATCCCTCTGGATATATCATTTAAAAATCCGTCACAATGGGTAAATATTCCTGGGCACAAAGGAGGGATTGGGATACCTGACATCAAATTCCTTTGCGGTAAAGAGGAAGATCGCCACATAATGCGGACCCTCAAATGCGCCTGGTAGGGATGATGGTGCCACCATTGTTTCAAAATGGATTCCTATAAAGGCAATATTTTGCAACATCCGCCCACATAGGCAGCAGTCCAAAAGCCAGACCAGGGCTCATAGGAGCCCTACTGCGTCGGTCCATGGTCCGTGTCAATTTGAGTGGACCTGAATTTTTGTACTTCGAATATCTCTTCGTCCGCCACTCCAGAGTTTTTGCAAAACAAAAAAAAACAGAATGCATTCATCATCAATCCCAGAATGCCGGAACGATCGACCACCAAAACAACGATGAGTGCGATTTCAACCAAAGAACAGACTGGTTCAACAGGCGATGGGCCCAAACGTGAGGATAAATTACCGATGTTACATGATTGAATTTCCCAGCTAGGAAGATGGTCGTTCATCCTCGTTCAAACCACTTATGATGGATCAACTACATGCAATATTTCTATCCCATTCGATCAGCTTGGAAACTGACTAGTATGGCGAGTAGATTGTAATCTCAATTCCCACAAAATCACCCGATTTATTGGAGAGAAATTAAGGCTGGCTTCGAATTCAAAGATTATGGTACGATTGGACCTTCTTCATGCAGACCCCAAATGTACAACGTACATCTGCTATGACTGACTATAGTTTTTGCTCAATAGAATAGTCTTTGGAAAGCTTCCAAATTGTGTGATCTTCTGCGGCAATACTGCGGTAATCCAGCGCTGTCAGCCAAACTCTGAATAACTTAGTGTTGAACACGACAATGTATCGAGTATCTAGCTTGTAGGACATTAATTTTGTATAAAGGCGAACACATTTTAGGGAGGAAAAGCATCCCAAATCATGGTCAACTTCTTCGCATCTGCTGCTACTTTCTCGCCATTTCCATCGCTGATTTGACCACTTCCCAAAGGTCTGGCGAGAGTCCTGGAACCATTCCGGTCGTTGTCCTAGCACCCATCAGCTTCAACATGTACTTTATCCATCCTTGACGGACCAGTTTGAATTCGCTGACACCGTACCGATAGCACATCTCTTGGAGTCAGCAGCTCAGGAATCGACATACTTCCTCCTCACCCGTTCGTGCAACCTCACTACAGATTCCTTCTCTTCAGATGTGAACAAGGTATGATGAGCATCCTCACTGCATCGTATCAGGAAATGCTAGGCAACTGTATCGTGCGGGTGTAATTGAACGAAGCTCTTTCTGTTGGTCTTGTCTCGCTTGTTGTTGTAAAGATAATGAAAGCTATTTATAAACAAAAAAGAGCGTAGTTAACTACTGTAACACCTTTTGCTAATATTCCGGCAGAGGTTAAACCCCCCGAAGGGCAATAGAGGGTGTAAACGGCCTATCTACCGCCGCATCATAGTCCGTATATGACTATCACCAACCGAAGCCAGAAGCCTCAGCCTCCCCTACAGCGCTAATCTTCCCCAACATCCATCCACCGTGTGCTAAAAGTTGCTGACTATCGTACAACATGCTCTGCGACGATTTACAAGTCAGTTTACCACAAGAATGAATCGTGAGATGAACAAATACCTTAGATCGTCGTAGCCCTAACCCGATAGCACAGTGACATCCGTTCTCTACTGATTGGTGTCAGCGTAATCCAATGAACGAGATTAGCTGTGAAACTTACCCATAAATTTGAGAGAGTCATCTTTCATGAACGCGAGGCAGTCATGACTCGATCTCCGTGAAAAGGGAGCAATAAACCCTGGGACGATGCCGATAATCACCCTTAGCCGGAGAATGATAGGTTTCGTTCGCGGTTCCACGGTTTGCGGAAGACAATACATTGCGTCAACACTTGCGAGATATCTTGATAATGGTGCATGATGAATCCTAACGGATGTGTGAATGAGTTTGTGACTTGCAGGAAGGCGGTGTGGTGTAAAGGTTGGATTGGCCGAGAGCATGGTTTAGAGCTCGGCCTGACATACATGGCGCATGGAAGGGGGAATGGCGGTTAAGGAGGGGAATATGAATTCAATGAACGCCAAAACATCGCGACAGTCCCGCTGCGTCATGAATTACTGAATGGACAAAGTGTCGTCAGCAAAAGACACTACGAATAGCACAAGAAACGTACCATGTGCCATGTCATCTTCGCCAGACATCCGTAACTCATCCCACAGCTTGAAACCACCCTGTGCCCTATTGGTAGTCGGCCTTCCCCTCAACGGCACTGTGTCGTGATGATAGAAGCTGCGTGAATGCACAGTTTGCCGGAAATCGATACGTCATGGCAGGAGCATATCCAGTGTTTGATGGAATGACAGGCGATGCGAGGGTGCACACTTTGCCGGAAATCGATATGTTGCATTCGAGAGTAAAATCTTCATAGCGGGGCGGCAGTACACGCACGGACCAGAGCCGATAATCGAGGCTGATGTTCTATCACATCAGGGGTAGTGAGTCGATAGAATGGCGAGGTAAGAAAGCGGATATGAGTTCGGTGGACGTCGAAATGTCACGATTACCTGTGTGTGTCATGCATCGCCGAATGCAAGGAGTGTCATGAACAAGACACATCAGG
>JAJIRX010000878.1:0-39388 GCA_023853785.1 Psilocybe azurescens
GGGACTATATTGCTTAGGGTATATTTCCTGAAACCCTACCAAGGTTCCCAAGCACAGTTGCTATTGGTTTAGGACCTCCTGGAACAGCAGGTGCCTTTATCATGAGGCAAATTACCTCTAGTATTGTGTGGCAATCGCTGGCTGGGTGATCCCTCACTCACGTTGGCTGCATTGCAAATTACAAGTTCTTATAGTCAGATCTAGTAGACCACCATGTGCTGAGTTGTACACAAGATTTAAATTGCCAATACATTCAGTCCATGGGGCAATCACCCATGTGGTGCAGTGATGTCTGATCCCTGAGCGGTTGATCACCTAATTCAGTGAACAGCCTTTGTGAAGCCTGGGCACGTGATCGCTTTTGCTAATTAATAAGGTTTACATCACTTGGCGATCACTTGTTAAGAGACTGGTGGGTGTTACCCCTTGTAAGAGCCAAGGTCATTTCTTTAGGAGTTCTCCCTGGTATAGGACTAATAGCATGATCAATGGGACGGGCGATCACCTCGGGCGCTCGGTTAGGGTTGCTTTGATAGCTGTGTAGGAAACTAAAGGTAGTCTTTGATTCGTAGCGCCGATTAATGGGCCACACTATACTTTAGTTAGTTTGTAAAGTCTACTACACTCATTGGTCCACTAGGAAGTGAAGCCTCAATGCCTAATAGTCTGGTGTATCTCCTACCCTTCACTAGTATAATGTACTAGTTTATTACAGATAACAATAGCAAAAATAAGGGCCTCTGTGTCTCACTAGGAATTGTAAGCTCAGAATGGTTTACACCCTTTCACCAGGCACAGAAGACAAGAGGTCAGCTGCTAATGAGTCTGACAGAGCCCAAAATGTCTCCAAAGAGACTACTTAATTGGATTTGAGCATCCCACTGGCACAGACGGCAGTCCAAAAGCCAGATAAGGCCTGATGGGAGTCAATGCCAGGCATTTGCGTAATCTTTGATATGAGATACCTCAATGATGGAGATGGAGCTCTTCTGTTTGGCTAAATTCCTTGATTTTGAGTCAAAATACATTGACTCCAATATCATTAAAACAAGTAGATGTACCAATGCTTGCAAAAATTCTAGAAACATTCCAGGATCCTCAATCAAAGAACCATAATGTATTAAGGTTGATCCATTAATTTGAGTGCATAAGTTGACCACTGCTGAGCATAGGGAACTTTGGAAAATTTCTCCTGAAGAGTGGCATTGTCATGCAGATGGTCTGCTAGTTGAAGATGCCTCAAGAATGACTGGTATGCAAGTTTTGGCAGAGGTGTTGCTATGTCAAGTGTTATATATGAAATAAACTGAAGCTCAGAAATAAATTTGTAAGAGAGCAATCAATTTACATTCAATGGCAAAAATACAGAAATGGGCAGCTTCCTCATGCCTTTTACTGGGATCAATAAAAATTTCATGTGACCAAGTTGGATCAAGGAGGAAGTCACTGAATGAGGCATGAAGAAATTTGATGGGCTTGTTGTTATCTGAGGCATCCGCAATGGACAATAGATCAATGAGTATATAGGAGCTGAACAGTACCCAGGGTAAGTTGCATAAACAACTCCAGATTCAAATAGGACTTGAATACAGGAAGACACAATATTGGTTTATCAGATTTGACACTTTTCTGAGTTGTTCCTGAGGCTCTTTCCAGCTGCAGTAATGTATAGAGCTTAATTAAAATATGGCCAAACACTGAAAAAACTGAAAAAGGTATTTGATATGTACATTTGAAGTTTGAACTTTTGATCAGCTCTATTGCAAATTGACCACCAAAAACAAAACCAGCTTAAGGATGCTGATGGACCTTCCCCCTTGGTGCGGCCCTACACTTGTTGCCAATACCTACAACTTAGTGTATTTTGGAACTCGAGAAGAATATGTGCCAACTGTAGTACCTGTACTCAGCGGAACTCATAAGCCCACCTCTAAAAGGAAAAACCAATGCAAAACATCCCAAGAGATGTCATTTTTATGACAGTCAAATAGGTGTTGCATCATAAAGCATGCAATAAGAAGTACATTTCATTACATAGTTTATGAATGCCAAGAATGCTTGAGTCTCTGTATGTAGCAATCATAGGATTGAAAGAATGTTGGACACTGTCTAGGGAGCTAACACTGATGAACATTCTTGTGAGACTCTAGTGACAGATAATCTGTAGCCCATCAGCATTCTTCTCTGATAATAATGGAAATCTGCCCACTATGTAAGCACACAGACTGGTCACGTTGTTGGGGGCTATATGTTTGTCAATCCTCATCATTGCTAATACATACTTCAACCTGAGCACCTTGAACATTAGGGTGTATGTAACATCTATCGAGAACTGTGCGAGACAAGGGAACATATATCAAAGAGAAGCTGGCATATCAGATTCCGGATGGGCTATCAACCCAAAGATCCACTATTGAGGCGGAGCCATCGATGTCAAGAGACCCCAGTGGTATAGGCTTTCCCCTTTGTGTCATATCAATATTTTCATCCTGATTCCAATTGTGATTGTCATTGCTATTGTGCGATCAATATAGACCTACAGAGACTCATCAAAGATAGAGGTGTTTAATTTTTGAGCCCAGCAGGAAATCTCATGATAGGTTTTGCATCACATTGAGACTTAGTCGGTTTAGCTGTGAGAACTGAAGGAGATCTTTCAGCACCTTCAAAGCTCCAAGTTGATTAAATTCCAGATTAATCTGTCATAGCATGGATTCTCTTCATTGTCATGACCACCACGACTCCATCTATAGACATACAAAGAAAGGAGCAGATACTCATAGCAGAATTTGGAGTATCCATGTGGGGCAGCTGAAACAAGTTGTTAAAAACATAGGCTAGGTTACCATCTTTGAGAGCTGGCATGACCTTGTCATAAAAGCTGATCATTTGCAATAAGAAGAATGTGGCAAATGTGCATACCCCTGGCATTGTGGCAATTGAATGTCCACTGTGAATGATGCTTGGAAGGTTTTTGATGCTCTTGGCTGTGTGTTGTATGTCCTGCCAGGCAGACCAGCAAAATGGGACAAGCGCTGAGAAATGCACTTTGTTTGCATGGTTACAAAGTGCATGTGATGTGAGTGCAATAGATGAGATACTCAATATGTCCAATGTTCTGGATGCCTTGTCCATAATGTTGTCCACAAGCTTGACAGGTAGTGTAGGAAGAACCTGAGTGTACTGAAGTTCTGGAAAGTGGGACATGACTCCCATTCAAGGTCCTGTTCAGATTGTTCAGTTTGCACTCTGAGTGGCGACATGCATATGCATAGGGGAAGGGAATGACTTTCAGTTTATGTAACCCTGTTCTCACATCAGATATCAGGAATAAATATAGCTTTGGTCAATTTCATTCGAGCGTAGCAGAAAAATTTAACTTTTTGCCCCTTTTTCTCCAGCACAAGTAGTCATGGCTGGCTTAAATACCTGGGATAAAGGACCAATTACTAGGAAAATATGCATGAGATACATGTTAAGCATATCATTCTCCCTGTTCTCATCTTCTTCTGTCACTATAACTGGGCACAACCATTTATGTCACATGTACTTTCTACTGGATTCATGCAGCCTCTCAAAGGCCCCAAGGTTTCACAAACATCACAAAGTAGATATTTTTTATAAGGGCTCGTGAACCCCCTCTCTCTTTCTATATAGGGGATATTTTTCCTATGTTTTTCATATATTTTGATGGCTGTGAAAAAAATATGAAAATTTCAACATATAAGGACACTAGGTGTCAGGTTTGACTTTCTTTGAACACAAATAAGACAGCTAACTTTTTTAAGAGTTCCTGAATGAGTTCAGCAAAGATCTCTAGTAATGGTGGAACCTGTGTATGTCATCTGCTTATATGAAAAATGGAATATAAATCTAACCAGTGCCGGAAACAGTCTGTAAGAGCATGATTCTGTCTCATTAAACTCAAAAATGCCTTCTTGACCTCTAGCGCCCTATATTTCAAGTTTTAGCCTTCAAAAAATAAAATTTTCTAAGCCCTCGGAACCTCCCCCCTCCCCTCCCTACCTCAGGTCACGGGCTAAAATTCCGGGGCCCCCTTGCAGCGTCTGGGACTTTCAATTCAGTTGAATTTGAAGTCGACCACGTCTTTAAGTCCCACTATCTTGCTTAGAGCCAATAGCACATTCTGTACTATCCTGCATTCCCTTTCTTTGCTACTAGTACTGCCAACAAGTCATGGACGCCGTTGCCGCAAATATGGACATAACTTATGATTAGAATAACAAGTCCTCCAAGATGCTCACTCTTTACTATCTACCACTCCTGCAATTCGATTTGAAGGGTATGAAGCTCTGTTAGGAACTCGGTGAGGTTTTCAAGATCTATGCTTGTCTCAGCAAGATCGAGCGTCTGCATGTTCATAATCATGCGGCAGCACTATCTCGCTCAATCTCAGGAATGCAGAAAGCGTACTGAATTGAACACACACCCCAATTGACAATATAGATATCGGCCATCTGCACTCCGACGGAAATGAGTGGTAGAAGCTTTGGTTGTATACCATACAAAGACTTACCCAAAGACGATATGAGCTTTCGAGACTTGATTCAGGATCGCCAAGGGTGTCATGGCTGCAAAAATGGCTATTTCAAAGGACGTCAATAAATTGAGCGTCCTGTGTGTTAATAATGGCAATGAGACAAGCTTACAGCACACTATGAACATTATCCATGCCCCATCGCGAGTAACAAGTCTCACAACCGGCACTTTCATCTTGATCAGGTCGTATTTGACCGCTGTCAATACTCCCAGTAATACGTGTGTAGCCCAGACAGAAGCACTTGAATACCGACATGGTAGAAGGATAAGCTATGCCGTATTTTTTGGGGGGACAGGTGGCTTGAGGTTTTGGCTCACCAGAAATAAAGCACTGAAGAGTGCGTCTCACAACTGTCGCAAACACCATCATACCGCACATCAACCGACCTCGGTCCAAAGACCGCATCAACCCCAATCTGCCCACAAAGAGAAACAGGAGGAACGCCCCTACACGCTTATCTCTCTGATGCAGAGCATATACTACATGACGAGTGAGTTTCAAAAATAGAAACAGAAATGGAAATGAAGTGGAAATTATTCAGACAATGCACAATAACTGAGGAGACGGATAATACGAGGGTGGGGGAGCGTACCTCGAAAGCATGAAATGCTATCCAATGCAGCGACCAAAACGCACCCAGCAATTATCTGAAATATAAACCACCTCTTACAATTCCTCTCGGGCACGTCCGTGGATGATAATGTCCAAAATACTAAGAACACGTTGACGCTAACAAAGCCATCAGCCAATCGTATGTAAAGACCAGACCGCAAAGCGGATGATGGGACCACGGATGGAGGGTTGAATGAAGAACTGACCAACCTCTGTGCGATAATACCCACGTATCGAGCGATCATGTATATGACCCTTACGGCTGATAGAGGTAATCTAATTCAAGAACCCGTTCCGCTTAATGAACTGGTAATTTAAAACGATAGAACAAACATGCCCTGTCCATGTTGAACATAACATGCGAGTGTGAGACATACCTCCAGATATACCGAATCTCCTCATTCAGCGTGATCACATATTCGTACACGAGAACTGCTAGTGAAGCCACTTTTCCATGATAGTATAAGCAATAAAGCTTCAGCTTATCGGGCAAAGGACGGACGTACATGTGGACCATTTTCGAATGTTAATATTCTGCGCTAGCTCTCGAGATAGGATATCCGGGTCATCCATCAACAAGGGCGGCAAGACCAAAACTCTAGAGGAAGAGAATGTCGCGAAGGGGGATGGAGGGGAAAATGATCATGGGGGAGGAAGATATCTCTACATTATGACTACACTAGGGTTTAAAGGGAGGAGACGACCTGTGAGAATTACACCGATTACCCAGGGCGCCGTTCGGGCCGCCATGTCCAGATCAAATTAATTGCTCAACATGTACTGATGAATAGCAACATCTGAGCATATTGTGACAAGCGCCTTCCCTTTTTCGATTGGAAGGTATCTTCTAAATCAATTCAAGCCTTCTCAGAGAGTCAGCCTACAGGGCATCAACTGATTACTACTTACTCTGCACCTCCATGTCGTAGATAGTTCTTAGTAGTCGGATTTATATTTACGTAGTTTATTGTGAGTTTTATCGAATAGCTACATCACGGTCGTATTTATTACTCCGGCGGCTACAGAGCATTCGGCGGTTCCTACATTTGCGTAATTCTTATGGTAAAGTTGATAAATGATCGATCGTCTGATTGACCTAGTGCATAAGTATGTAACACTGACAGCTGCTGCTTAGTAATTCAGTAATTGAATTGTCCCTATCCGGTCCCACATAGGCTAAATATAGACTACGAACGATTCGATGATTTGTGGCGGTAGCAGGGCAACAAGTTCTCATAGTCTCCAAGGATCCCCATTCCCGGTCACAGTCGGACATTGATATGTTCCTCGTACTTCAATTACTTGCAATAGCTATTTTCACAAGTCATAGATTCAGGGGCTTCCGCAGGCTCCTCCACTTACCCCTGATTTAAACTAGGTATAAATGCAGCAGAAGATTCAGAAACTGGTAAAATGTCGCTTTTTCTTGTTGCGCGATCTTCCGGTAACATAATACCCACCATCCTAATATCATATCTCCTCCCAAGATCGTCGATACGCGATTTCAAGATCTTACCGACAGTGCCTCCATTGAATGATAACTGGAATAATCATGACTGCAACATCGCTGATGTCTTAACATCTTGACAACGCCAACACCGACTACCGACGGCACCCTAGATTTTGCCTCGAATTGCACGGTGGATCTCTGTACCCTCACCATATATCCCTTGTCTACCTATGCGCTATGTACTGCATCCCTGGATATATCATTTAAAAATCCGTCACAATGGGTAAATATTCCTGGGCACAAAAGGAGGGATTGGGATACCTGACATCAAATTCCTTTGCGGTAAAGAGGAAGATCGCCACATAATGCGGACCCTCAAATGCGCCTGGTAGGGATGATGGTGCCACCATTGTTTCAAAATGGATTCCTATAAAGGCAATATTTTGCAACATCCGCCCACATAGGCAGCAGTCCAAAAGCCAGACCAGGGCTCATAGGAGCCCCTACTGCGTCGGTCCATGGTCCGTGTCAATTTGAGTGGACCTGAATTTTTGTACTTCGAATATCTCTTCGTCCGCCACTCCAGAGTTTTTGCAAAACAAAAACAGAATGCATTCATCATCAATCCCAGAATGCCGGAACGATCGACCACCAAAACAACGATGAGTGCGATTTCAACCAAAGAACAGACTGGTTCAACAGGCGATGGGCCCAAACGTGAGGATAAATTACCGATGTTACACATGATTGAATTTCCCAGCTAGGAAGATGGTCGTTCATCCTCGTTCAAACCACTTATGATGGATCAACTACATGTAATATTTCTATCCCATTCGATCAGCTTGGAAACTGACTAGTATGGCGAGTAGATTGTAATCTCAATTCCCACAAAATCACCCGATTTATTGGAGAGAAATTAAGGCTGGCTTCGAATTCAAAGATTATGGTACGATTGGACCTTCTTCATGCAGACCCCAAATGTACAACGTACATCTGCTATGACTGACTATAGTTTTTGCTCAATAGAATAGTCTTTGGAAAGCTTCCAAATTGTGTGATCTTCTGCGGCAATACTGCGGTAATCCAGCGCTGTCAGCCAAACTCTGAATAACTTAGTGTTGAACACGACAATGTATCGAGTATCTAGCTTGTAGGACATTAATTTTGTATAAAGGCGAACACATTTTAGGGAGGAAAAGCATCCCAAATCATGGTCAACTTCTTCGCATCTGCTGCTACTCTTCTCGCCATTTCCATCGCTGATTTGACCACTTCCCAAAGGTCTGGCGAGTCCTGAAACTATTCCGGTCGTTGTCCCAGCACCCATCAGCTTCAACATGTACTTTATCCATCCTTGACGGACCAGTTTGAATTCGCTGACAGCGTACCGATAGCACATCTCTTGGAGTCAGCAGCTCTGGAATCGACATACTTCCTCCTCACCCGTTCGTGCAACCTCACTACAGATTCCTTCTCTTCAGATGTGAACAAGGTATGATGAGCATCCTCACTGCATCGTATCAGGAAATGCTAGGCAACTGTATCGTCCGGGTGTAATTGAACGAAGCTCTTTTCTGTTGGTCTTGTCTCGCTTGTTGTTATAAAGATAATGAAAGCTATTTATAAACAAAAAGAGCGTAGTTAACTACTGTAACACCTTTTTGCTAATATTCCGGCAGAGGTTAAACCCCCCCCCCCCCCCCCGAAGCGCAATAGAGGGGTGTAAACGGCCTATCTACCGCCGCATCATAGTCCGTGCATGACTATCACCAACCGAAGCCAGAAGCCTCAGCCTCCCCTACAGCGCTAATCTTCCCCAACATCCATCCACCCTGTGCTATAAAAGTTGTTGACCATCGTACAACACGCTCTGCGACAATTTAAAAGTCAGTTACCACAAGAATGAATCGTGAGATGAACAAATGCCTTAGATCGTCGTAGCCCTAACCCGATAGCACAGTGACATCCGTTCTCTACTGATTGGTGTCAGCGTAATCCAATGAACGAGATTAGCTGTGAAACTTACCCAAAAATTTGAGAGAGTCATCTTTCATGAACGCGAGGCAGTCATGACTCGATCTCCGTTAAAAAGGGAGCAATAAACCCTGGGACGATGCGGATAATCACCCTTAGCCGGAGAATGACAGGTTTGGTTCGCGGTTCCACGGTTTGCGGAAGATAATACATTGCGTTAACACTTGCGAGATATCTTGATAATGGCGCATGATAAATCCTAACGGCGGTCTGAATGAGCTTATGGCTTGCAGGAAGGCGGTGTGTGGTGTAAAGGTTGGATTGGGGGCCGAGAGCTTGGTTTAAAGCTCGGCCTGACATACATGGCGCATGGAAGGGGGGAATAGCGAGTTAAGGAGGCGGGATGTGAGTTCGGTAGACGTCAAAACATCGCAACAGGCCCTCTGCGTCATGAATCACTGAATGGAAAAAGTGTTGTCAGCAAAAGACATCAGAAATAGCACAAGATACGTACCATGTGTCATATCATCTTCACCGGACATTCGTAACTCATCCCACAGCTCAGAACCCATCCTGTACCCTATCGCTAGTCGGCCCTTCCTCAACAACACTGTGTCGTGACGACAGAAGCCGCGCAAATGCACAGTTTGCCGGAAATCGATACGTCATGGCAGGAGTATATGCGGCGTTTGATAGAACCACAGGCGATGCGAAAATGCACAGTTTGCCGGAAATCGATATGTTGCGTTAGAGAGTAAAATCTTCGCAGTGGGGCGGCAGTACACGCACGGGCCAGAGCCGATAATCGAGGCTGATGTTCTATCACATCGGTGGGTACGAGTCGATGGAATGACGAGGTAAGAAAGCGGATATGAGTTCGGCGGACGTCGGAATGTCACGACAGGACCCCTGAGTCATGCATCGCTGAATCCAAGGAGTGTCATGAACAAGACACGCCGGGAATAACACAAGGAACGTACGTCGTCTTTGCCGGTTCACAAGCCATCTCACAACTGAGAATCCAGCCCATAATCCTCATCACTCTGCACCTTCCCCACTCAATGAATCTAATGCTAGACCCAAAGCTTCATACGCACCTCCCACCGACAGCAGACAGTCACCGACATATATCTATCGCATACACCATTTGTAAGTGTGCCATCCATCGTGCAGAGATAGGCAAAGCTCACCTGGCGGTCCTTCAGCTGCTTCGCTACATCCCTTGGCCCACTCCCTGAGATCTCAATCAACGTCCCACTAAACAGTGCACACGCACTGAGCATGAAGACGATGTAGATCGTTGTGTGGATCAGGTCCAGGACAGGTGTTTTGATCGTGTGTGGTCGCGACATGTCGTATGCAATACCACCTGTGGCGCTATGTTGTGGGCAGTGTTCGAGGTGCTGAAGACCGAAGGGAACGAAATGTAACGAGTAGCTAGAGAATGGTGATAACACGTTAGCCAAAATTCCAACATCTTTAGGAAAAGAAAATATAGAACTAACCTCGCAAACACCCAAAATATTAACCAGCCAGTTCCGCGGGAACCGAGTCGCCAGTATCTGCGACACAATGAACACGTTGCCCGTCAATACGCTCTGCCGATGTTAACAAAGGGAAGCAAGAAGGCCTGCCAGACGATCGAGTCGAGATGTTGGTCACGATGAACAGGTTGATGCCCGATCCCAGGCCGCACCCCTTCTGCAGGAGCTCGTCCGCGATGATCACGATGAGCGCGGCGACGATGAGGTGAATGATGAGTAAGAGGCAGGCCCCGGCCCAGAGGTCGGACGGCTCGCCGTAGAGCCCTATGAGCATGTAGACCATGGCTTGGCTGAGGACGATGACGAGAGTGAAGACTGCGAAATTGTAGTCAGTATATGCGCTTCTTTGCGTGTGTGCATATATAGGTGATGAAGAGATTGGAAAAAGAAGAGAAGGGTACAGATGGAGCAGGGTTGGAACGAACACGATACAAGATGACATGACACTCACGTTTCTGAGCACCATTGAACAACGCCCGACCTTCCTTAAGCCTGAAATCGACATCGATAAGGTTCGCACCGGCCAAAAGCTGCATGATCGTTCAGGAAGTGATAATAGCCTTGATACCGAGTTCCATGATCGTTCCACGGCAAGTATAACGCGCATACAGTAGAGCGGGTCGGAGGAGTTGAAAGACATGACACCGTACAGGGGCACCTGCGAGCACACTAGAAAGATAGCACCTTGTGACACGACGGTCTGTACGTGTTGTGTGCGGTTTAATGAAAGGAAACGTACTTTCAATCTGGCGAACAAACTTGTGGTCGTATGGGTAAGAAAGGCCAGACGAGATCAGCGAGCACGAAAGGGGGAGAGATGGAGGAAGAATTGAGGGTACGGAAGGCCCGCGAGCAAAGAGCTCGGCACATGTAACGTTTCTGCCTAAAACGGAACATGCCGGAATTGCACACGGCACAACCGTTGGACTATCTGTCCCGAGATAAGTCTGAACCAAGTCAGGCTTCGACGTTACAACTCTCAGATCGTCACACCCGTTACTCCAGTACATATTTCCTGGGGCGGCCGTGGACTTATATAGTAGCGGAAAACCCAGACCGCTACAGCACATTTACCTAATCATTTCAGTGACCGAAAGCGGGTGACTAGGACACGCGGTCACGATTCCCTAGCCAAAGCCCTCGCGTATCGCTAATGGTTAAGCCCATTCTTCATGCCCTCCCTCCCGTCCCTTGTCGTTGTCGTTTTCATCAACGTCTTCTTTGTCAAATGCCCACAAGTTCTACCCCGATGTCTGATCCTTGTGCAGGAGATGGAAGAGGAGTATGACCCATCGTCGATTGTGGATTGGTATGTTGGGGTGGATTATTGATTGGACGGCGTGCATTGGTGCGTACATTGAAACTTGTGAATAGGGATGGAATATTGATGTTTTGGTGCTTGATTTGTTTCTTTGGCTTCACGTTCGCGTCGTTCATCCGCCTCCAACTTCTCACCCCTCCCTTTGCGCTTTCACTTTGTTCTCAAACCCCCATTTTTCATTTTCAAACGACACTTCGAGCCCGGTACTGAGTAAAAGCGATGACATCCCCTGATCTTCTCCTCCGTAACCATTCTACGGACGGAGTTTGAGTCGGGTGCTGGGGCGCTTCGTTTTTAGTCTTTTCGTTTGCTGGATTTTGTGACCCCTTTGCGATTGCGATTGCAATTTGATTTATGACTTATGGAGTTGGATCCCTTTGCGCCGCCCGAAAACATGAAAAGAAGAAATACCGAAGAAATAAAATGACTACAGCGACCCCTGTCTTCCGACCAATGCTCTATCCGTGTCTTGATGTCTTGACTACCACGAAGACACCCTATATTCTATGCCCGCCCAAACTCATGCTCTCGACGCGGCACCCGCACCCCTATCATCGTGCTTAGTTTATCCCATATACACTAAAGATCCCGCCGTTCAAATTTTACTGCATTCGAGCACGCTGTGGGTCTTTTTATACCACATTTTCATCTACGCTTTAACTACGCGCTATGCACTACATACGATCTGGATATCACAACAAATATTTCACCACATGCAAGTCATGCACCACCCTACCCATTTATCGCTCTCTCCTGTCTCCTACTCTCTCTGTTGGCTCCTGGTGAAGTGACGATCTCATCCAGGAGCTAGGACCGACACCATTTAGGATGTGGCTCGATAGAACTCTATGACAATGATACTATTAAGAAAACTTAACGATAACAACGCCACACCCACATCTTTACATACAAGTAGGCAGGCAATTGACGAAACGAGAAATGGCGCGAGCTTTTTGCTTTTCGTACTGGTGCTGGTACTGTAGATAAAATACATACATATCTACATTCATAGCTAGCACGAGATTACGGTATTGAATACCCTGAGCAATCTATGTTCAACAGATTTGAAAGATTACATTGTTTCATTGATTGAATATTCGCGTGTGTGATACAATTAACCTTGGTGCAACTTTGAAGAGAAAGGAGAAGAGAGGACCGAGCGCCTCCGCCTTCAGCCAGCAGCCCTCGGTTTGAATGATAATGACCGGTTCAAGGTTCGTGCTATGTACAAATGAATGTACGGTTGCATATATGTGAATCAGAGAATGAAAGTGGAAGATATTCTTCGGCTTATTGGCGCCAACGTCTATCACAAACCTACGGTTTCAGTGACTCGGTCAGTTTCGGAGGGGCCGAATATTATTATTGCTTTCACCATATAGTGGGACATTCCGGTATCTACACTTCTGCAGCACTCTCCGAATATATCTGTACACCCAAATTATGTATTCCCGCACGGCCGATCACTGTTGCCCGGCGGGCTTTTGGACATCCCCGTCGCTCGGAAGAATGGATTCATCGATGTAAACAAATCGCCATGGGTCCCGATCACCATCTATTAAGTCTTTGGCCGTGAACAAATAAATATAGTCACCTGAACGAATAAACATAGTCACCTGAATGAATTGGATCTCCTCTGCAGTTGATGATAATTTTGAATGGTGAAGGACTCGATCTGCTGAATTTCAGCAAATAGTTGCGTACTGCTCCAAATATGGTCTGTACCCGATGGCGTATATTGCGTCCCGGTTTAGCCAGATTGAAGGTAAGATTTTGTTTGCCGAGCGTATTGACTAGCTCGGCCGAGTACCCGGCCTTCGACAACATGAATGCATAAGCGTCCAAGATGAAGCCGCACGGTTCGCCTGCAGTGTACTCTGTCACATCCCAAGCCCTGACCGCAAACTCCACCATAACCACCGCAGCCGTAGTATACGTTGATTGATCGACAGCGTACGGCCCTGCTCGTGACGGATCATTTAGAAATTCACTGACCATCCGTGGATATGGGGTACCAATTATGCAATACTCATTGGAATATGGAGGTTGTCGCCGTTCACTGCCAACCTCGATTTGATCGAATAATGCAAAAAGAGGAAACCGGGCACAGAAGCCAAGAGATGATCTGCTAATAAGTCAGATAGATTGTAAACTGTCTCCAAAGAGGCATCTTCGTTGGATTCGAGTAGCCCGCTGGCACTGACGGCACTCCAAAAAGCCTGACAACGGCGCAGGGGAATCGATGCCAGGGAGTCGCATAATTTTTGGTCCAAGATACCTCGATGGTGGAGATAGAGCTCTTCCGTTTGCCTAAATTCCTTGATTTAGAGTCAAAACATGTTGTTTCAAATATCTTTAAAACAAGTAGACGTACTGATGTTTGCAGAAATTCTAAAAAACTGCAGGACCCATTGTCAAAGAGCCCCAATACATTGAAAGCCCATCGCTTAATGTGAGAGCAGAAGCTGTCCAGTGCTGAACATAGGGCACATCAAAACTTTCTCCCGAAGAGTGGCATTGTCATGCAGAGGGCCTGCCAGTTGAAGATGACTCAAGAGCGACTGGTATGCATAATCTTGCACCGGTCTCACTATGTCAAGTGCTATATATGAAATAAACTAAGACTCAGAAATAAATTTGTACTAAGAGACCGATCAATGCTTACATTCAATGGCAGAAATACAGAAATAGGCAGCTTCCTCATGCATTTTACTGGGATCAATGAAAAATTGACGAGACCGGGTTGGATCAACAAGGAAGTCAGTGAACGAGGCATGAAGAAACTTGATGGGCATATAGATTTTTGAAGCATCCACAACGGACAATAGATCAATGAGGAGGAGCTGTACGGTGCCCGGGGTAAGTTGCATAAACTTCTCCAGATCATCGACTGCCAGAGGTTCAATACGATCACCTTTGTTATCAAGCAATATGGCCAGTGCAATAGCTATCCCTAGAATTTGTAAGACTGCTTTGATATCTTTCACTTCAGAAAGAATATTGATATATAGAGCATCGAGTTGCGCATATGGCCTATCACCATTGACCGGAAGGAGGCCTTGAATGACTTTATGGCGATCAAGTGGGTTATGTCGAGGGGAGGACACATATCTGATAACCGTTGCTGCATAGATGAATTGACCTGATGATTTTGCGACCAATTCGGCGATGTCCTCCTTCGATGGCCATGAATCCGGAAGATGGGTGCGTATGGTGTGCGTCTTTTGTATATCACAAAACGAGTCTGCCAGATATAACCTGATGTCCTCGTCTGGTTCGTATGTGCCGTCGAGTGCAAGACGAAAAGTCAGAGTGTGTAGAGGGGTGACAGAAAATAATGTTGTGAGATGATACTCTGGTCGACTGGCAACGAGAATTCTGAAGGGAAGAGGCAAGCAATGTTGTTGCAGTGCTTTCGAGATGGTGTTTAAAATGGTGTTCTGAACGTCCGCGCCGTTGCATTCGTCCAGACCATCGATGATAATAAGACCTGGAAATGACTTGCCAGATCTGAAAATCCCGGTGCTTGATATGCAAAGAAGAGGGTCAAGGATCAGTGTTTGGAATTGTATTTGGAAATTGAGCTGAAAGATAGCTGGATTTTTATCTATAGCGGCCTCGATTATCTCCCGAGATTCCGGTATGTTCAATGAGATTTGATACGCCAAAGTAGCCACGAGCGCCATGGCGTTATTTCGCCTGGGATCCGACCTAGAGAAAAAGAAACTAGCGATAAGGCGATTCTTTGCGGCGCATAGTTCTGCCAAGGTCTGTGCGATTGCCGATTTGCCTGCGCCTGCCGGACCATACAGCCAAAGTACGAAGGTATCCCATCCAAACACCCCAATAAACCAATCCATGAGCTTTTGAAGGACGGCTGTACGAGTGTTTGGGTGGCATTTGGGAGGGTTGAATCGCTCGCCCGAGTTATGGAGTGCGCCGAGAGATGCTGCCTCGATCAGCCGATCTATTGCTGTCAGGAATATGAATTGAGAGGTAAGCAATGTCAGTCAAAGTCAGGAAACGCACATACCCACGGACGGTATACGGCGTACCTTGATTCTGCTGGTTGTTCTCCGTAAAGGTCCCCCGTTTATGATCACATTGTGCGCAGTTCTGAACATTGGAAAAGCGGCTGGGGTATATTATAGCTGAGGTGATCAAATGCGGTTGTATTCCTGGTTCTTAGGCGGGGGTAATGGAGAACGAAGTCTGGTAAGAGACAGGGGCCGGCTGGACAAGCACGATGGTGGTGGTATTAAAACAAGTGGGGAAGCTATGGCATACTAGTAACCACATGCTCGCACGATGTTTTGAAATGGCTGTGGCTCACTTGCACAGCTTGTCTGTTATTTTAAGGTTAAATATACACGTCTCACCCTTAACATTGCGCAGGGAAGCACATACGGAGTGATAACGATGCTTTCGGGGTTTTGGAGCATAAAAGGATCTACCCCGCCTGACTCGCCTGCTACGTGAGGGTCGAGTCTCCAAGCAGTAATCTTTGAAAGTACTTAAGCCTAGTGAGACCATTTAACACGTGGTGGGATGAAACCGAACAAGTGATGAGTGGAACAAGAGAAAGGGAACTAAAGAAAGGGCGGAGGCAGCAGAACATCAGGGCTGTCAATGGTTGATCAATGGGATTGAGAAGATATCCGGAATTGGGAGGAAGAGCGTCTGTTCTCTGCCAAGAAATAAGAACATGGTGCAACGAAGCACCCTTTACGGAATATTTGGCTACAACGCTCGCCGTGACGAAAATAATTGACAGGACATGTCGACCGAATCTGTGTTTCTTGCCCAGAAGCACCCACACATTCCAACTTGCTTATTATGTACCTCACGAAAACGTAAACCCCAGCAATTTTTGTTTGAAATTGTACTCTCAAAGCTCGAAGGGAGCCAATAAATTATAAGGAATAACCGTAAGACATAACATTTCACATAAAACACGAAGAGACACCGCCTGCACATTCTCTACATACCCAATCGTAGAATTCCCCCAATCTCAATTCCAGCCCTCTTCCCATCCCATCCATCCATCCGCCTATTTTCATTCCCCTTCACGCAACGACAGTTCAAACCCCCTTATACCCGGGCACATAACAATAACTCTTTTGTTTACAGACAACGAACAAGCGAACGGAACTATAAATTATAACCCATCTCGCCATCCACCATCCTCCCCAATCCCCACCGCACCGCACGCACTCACCACGACCACGATTACATGTACGGCCCGATTTAGTATGCTCTCTACGAGGAAGAAGGGGAAAGGAAAGGAAGGAGGAAAGGTATGCCAATATAGGCGGTGAGCAGGGTATGCAGAGTCGAGTGTGCAGAAGGCGATGTCGGACGTCGATGTCGATTATTTTATTTATAGCAGATCACCAAACGCAGCCGTCTCAGGCCCGCCCGATTCGCGCATGCCCATCTCCCAGTCTACATCCCAAAAATGTCCAAATAAAATCAGCAGCTACATTCCTCTGTCTCTCTCCATAAGAGGGGAAAGAAAACTCACAGCTATAAATAATAGTAACAGCCATGAAGATCCCCGTGTCGCTCCCAATCGCACCAGAAGGGTCCGCTGCCACTGAGAGCAAACCGAGGGTGGCCCCGCCGAATGCAACCGCAGTCTGGATCACGCGTTGAGCTCCGTGTACATCGAGCCTTCGCGGCGGTCGGCTATGACCTGGTTGGTGGGGAGTGAGTTAGCGTACAGGTTAAATAAAAGTTAAACACGAATAGGAGCGAGATGCGGAGAAAAACAAAAGGAATGAATGGGATTGATACATAGGTGGCGTGGCGTGGGCGTAGCGTGGTATTGAGGACCAGAAACCCAATGCAAATGACAAATGGGCCAGAAGAAAAAATCACCACCTGCTAATTCTTCAGCTGCTTTGCCACATCCCGAGGCCCACTCCCAGAGATCCCAATCCACGTCTTAATGAACAGCGCACACGCGCTGAGTATGAAGGTAATATAGATCGCCGTGTGGATCGGGTCCAGGACAGCTTCTTTGAGCGTGTGCGGTGGAGACATGTAGTATGCGATCTCGCCTGTCGCGCGGAGTTGTGGGGAGTGTTCGAGGGGCTGCAGATCCGAGGGAAGGCAGGAGGACAAGTAGCAAGAGAACGGTGAATACACATCAGCGAAAATGCCAACATCTAGACACAAAACTAACCTCCCAAACAGCCAAAACCTTAACCAACAAGTCCCGAGGGATCCGAGTCGCCAGCATCTGCATCTACGACACAATAAATACATTGCTCGTCAACGCGCTCTGCAGCATGATCGGGTACGTCCCCGCTGCCCTCGGAACCTATGGATCTTCACCGCCATCTTGACCCTACACCCCTGCAAGTAGACCACCACCTCGAAAATAACGGCTCATGTTGAATTCAACGAGGGAGGGTGGTGAAAGTAAAGAAAAGAGAAGTTGATTTGGTGGACAACACAGATCACTCGCCACCTCGCTATCTGTCATCGAGGCCCACTTATTCATCTTCAAA
Source organism: Psilocybe azurescens (assembly GCA_023853785.1). Lineage (NCBI taxonomy): Eukaryota > Fungi > Basidiomycota > Agaricomycetes > Agaricales > Agrocybaceae > Psilocybe > Psilocybe azurescens. The sequence continues at coordinate 17,978 of JAJIRX010000878.1, forward strand.
CCCTTCTTTCTCTTCATCTACTGACACGGTCCCATACGTTTTATTGCTTACTACCACCAATATCAGCTAGCAAGCTTCACGCCCACAACGGCAGCGTGCATGCAAACTGATGACTCACCTGTCTTCGCTACCAGCTTTGCTGCTTCCTTAAGCGCTTCCGGTTCCCAACCATCTATCACTCCGTCCGCACCATCACAGAGCCAGAGCCACAACCCGGCCATCGTCTCACTGCTTCTGCAGCGCATGCAGGCGCTCAGAATACCTGCACTCGGGAGCGGTGTCGTCGTGCAGCGCGCGACGGAAACGGGCGTGCGCCATTATCAGCATCATCAAAAACAACAGTACGGTTACCAGCAGAACCGCGGAGCGTCCGTTCTTGCTCACGTCTAACGCCGTGGGGCAGCAACTGTTGCACCATTTGTCGCTCGCTGGTGCTGACGTCATTGCTGCAAGATGCCATCCGCCGCCGTTGTGCTCGGCATCTCCGTCCCGCTCGGCCGTCCCGTGAGCTAAGGCTGCACCTAACCCTAGCCCTGACCCTCTCTAAGGTCCACCAGCTCCCGCTCAAGCCAAAGCCATCACGCATCCCTACGCCCGTCGTGGTTATGCTGTCTGCTTCCTCTCCCCCACGTCCTTCGTCATCGTCTTCATCAAATGCCTGCCCCTAGTTGCACCCGCCGCGCCGCCAGCATATCGCATCCTCGGACGTCAAAGTGCTCGCCTACCTCTACCGCACGATCATGTACGGCTTCGAGAAGCGGTGCAGAATTGATATGACACGCGCCGCTGCCGCTGCCTCTGCGGCGTTCTCAGCAACTGCAAGTAGGTCCACAAGTCCGACACCGATGTCTGATCCTGGTGCGTCTGTTCTCCAAGGATGACGATGACAATTTTATGGTTAATGCCCCTTCGACTGCGATGGCAGCCTCGGATATGAAATATCACCGTGGATCTTGCATCTGCGTCGCTGGTTCTTCGGATCGGACCTCAAGTCGCATTGGCCGCTTCCCCTCGTCGAAGACGACGACGACTCCACTACCGCTAAAGATGATTCTGACGACATTTCAACAGCACGCGCTCTCTGCCGAGCGCAGGCAGAGCATTACAAAGCTCTAAGTCCATGACACGCTCCACGCCATTCGACTGAAGGATTTCTTGAGGATGCAGCGTGTGTCGGAGGCCAAGCGCGATGTGTGGTTCTTCGAGGGGTCGGGTGGTGGATGTGCGTCAGATGAGGAGCAGAAAGGAGAAGAAGCGGGGGACGAGGAAGATGAGGATAGGTGGATGTTGGACGAGGTCGAGCGCAAGATGCGCAGGATCCAGCTCGGGCAGCAAGATCCCTCTCCCATGCCTGTCCCCGCTCTGTCCCTCCCTTGACGATGGCCAGGTACCCTCCCGCCCCATCTGATCCTCCCTCCATCGCTCTCCCCGGAGCCTGTGCCTGCACACAAATCGGCACGCCAGCGCCATGCTATCCTGCCTACATCGTACATGATTGCGTTCATACTCATGAAGCACCGTATGGGGCCTGACCGCAAGGGGTCTGGCGGCGTCGGTTCCAGTGGTTATAGTGCTAACGGGAAGAGGGACGCGGGTAGGGGTATGAGAAGTGGATTGCGAACGTGTGCGTGGGCTGCTAAAGAGAGAGAAGAAGGCTGCGTGCAGGAAATGGAGGAGTATGACCCGTCCTCGGTTGTGGATTGGTATGCTGGGATGCATTCTTGATTGGAGATGGATGTGCATTGATGTGTGATGTTGAAATTCATGAATAGGGATGCAATTTTGATTTTTTGGTATATGGTTTCTCAAGGTTCATGTTCGCATCGTCCATACTCCAGCCCATCTATTCCTCTTGCCAGTCCCTTTCCCTTTATCGTGCCCATTCCAGCACCTGCCTCCAACTTCCTACCCTCCGTCTGTGCTTTTGCTTTGTTCTCTACCCCCAATTTTCCGAATTTCTTTTAACTTTGAACTCCCACCTTTTATTCACACTTTTACCTTTCGCCATTTGTCCTCCACCGCGTTTTATTTTCAACCTCAATACCGCACCCAGCAAAGCATTGTATGCTGGAGCGGACAGGATTCGAAGCCCAGGTCTTGATCCACCCTCCTATCCCCCCTACACATCCTCCGCTTTGATTTGGCGTCAAATCGATTGTTTCACTGTTTGCCTGGATCTTTCGGCTTCTCGAGTCGCCCTCCATGGTTTGGTTTTCATGCATACCGTTTCTGATGTGTGGTTTTATTTTGTTTTCACAACCTCTTTTTGTTTCGTTCTACTACCACACACAACATGCGAGTCCGAACCTGCGAGTCCGAGTGCTGAATAAACGCGATGATATCCCCTGCTCTCCTCCGTAACCGTTCTACGGACGGATTTTGAGTCGAGTGCCTGGGTGCTTCGTTGGCTTGATGCCCTGCTTTTTGTGATTGTGATTTGATTTATAGATTCTTGTATGCCGCTTGAAAAATAGAAAAGAAGAAAAGAAATATCGAACAAATAAAACGAGTGCAATCCCTCCCTTCCGACCCAACGATATCTCAAGGACATCCTACGCCCGCTTACCCACACACCCATGCTCTTGACGCGGCACCGGCAGCCACTCCCTACCTATCCCACATACTCTATAACACCCTACACAACTAAAGATCCCGGCCGTTCGGATTTTCGGTTCAAATTTGCGCTGTGGATCTCTCTCTATGCTGGGTATTTTACGCACTATGCGCATGACCCACAATGGTCGACGCTCTAATATCCCGACGATCTGGACATCACGACAATTATTCACAGCATGCAAGCCATGCACATGTACCCCACATGTCTCTCCCTCACCTTCCTTTTTCGCGTTTGTTCGTTATTGGGGAGGTGACGATCTCATTGGGAATGGGGGCCCGGGGTACACGACGACAATATTATTAATTAAGAACATTTAATACATGGTGACGACCACCCACAGCCACATATTTGCACATTGTGATATGAGGGTCAGTACGTGTTGTGTGGTGTTTTAAAAAGGAAACATACTTTGCGATCGGTGAGGAAATTTCTGATAGTATAGGTATGAAGGGCTGGACGAGATGGGTGAGCACCAAAAGGGAGAGATGGAGGAGGAATGGGGGTGCGGAAGGCGGTGAGCGACCAAGAGGATTGTCTGAGCGATATGAGGACAGGTGTAAAACAAAGAACCAGGAATGAAGGAACGCAGCAAAGATGGACTACAGAAGATACAAAATGACCTAATCATTTGCCAGCATGTTCGGTGACCCGAAGCGACCCGGACCCAAGTCACAACGAGTCCTTTATAGAACGCAACTGAAGGCTGTAGCCAAAGCCCTCGCGCATCACTACGCCTGTTGCAGTTAAGCCCCTTCTTCATCCTCTCCCTCCATTCCTTCGTCGGCATCGTCTTCGTTAAATGCTCACAAGTCCTGCTCCGTTATCTGATCCTTGTGCGGGAGATGGAAGAGGAGTATGACCCGCCGTCGGTTGTGGATTGGCATGCTGGGATGGATTATTGATTGGAGGGTGACGTGAATTGGTGCGCGCATTGTAATTTATGATGTATGGCGTTTGATTTGTTTCTTTACGTTCATGTTCGCATTGTGCACCCGCCTCCGACTTCCCACCCCTCCCTCTGCACTTTCACTGTGTTCTCAACCCCCCATTTTTCATTTTCATATGACACCCTTCCATTTTCTTCGCACTTTTACCTTCCCTTTCACAATTTATCCTGCAACTCCAACCTCAACTTTAACTTCAACTTCACTTCTGTTTTCTTTTCACATCCCAACCCACCAATACCGCACCGGAAAGCATCATACGCGCTGCAGCACACCGTCCATTCCTCCATCGATTCCTCCAAACTCTTTCCTTTCCCCTATTCATCATTATTGCAATCTTCTGCTTTGATTTGACGTCCGAGTCGATTGTGTGTGTGTGCCCATGCGCCCGGGCTTCTGAATTGTATGCTATCGCACCGTGCTGCTGCTGCCTGCACCTGCAGTGTTTTTTTGGCTTCTCAAGTCGTTCGGATTGGAGGTTGGGATTAGGTTTTGAACGCGCACGCTTTGTGTTGTTGCACTTATTATTCTCACTTCGTTCTACTACACGCGTGCCCAGGTACTCATTAAAAGCGATGATATCTCCTGTGCTCCTCCTCCATAACCGCTCTACGGACGGAGTTTGAGTCGAGTGCAGGGGGTGCTTCGTGATTACTCCCCTTTTCTTGCTGACTGGTGACCAGTTTGCAATTGTAATTTGATATTTGCTTTATGGATTTGGATTCTAGTATGCTACCCGAAGACACGAAAATAAAAGGAAATACCAAATGAATAAACCGACTGCAATCATCCCTCTCTACTGAAGGATGCCTTATCGAAGACTCGATGTCTTAACGACGCCAAAGACACCTATAGCCCACACCCATGCGTTTAACGCAGCGTCCGCACCTGCGTCCTCATGCTTAACTTAACCCCGCACGGTACCCACCCACCACACTAAAGATCCCGCCGTTTGCATATCATTACATTCGAGCGTGCCGTGGGGCTTCTTATGGCTCCTTCCCGAATTCCCACCTACCCTTTATCTACGCCTCGGCTTACACGCTACGCGCTACACATGATCCGGATATCAGGACAATTATTACACCACACGCAAGCCATGCACCACCCTATCTATTTATCGTGTTCTCTCTCGTCTCCTACGCTTGCTGTTGACTCTTGGTGAGGCGATGATCTCCTCCAGAAGCTAGGACCGACGCCGATTTGGCTGCAGGGAACACGACGACTATGATATTATTAAGAACAACCCCACACCCAAATATTTACATACAGGCCGGCAGGCAATCGATGAGACGAGAAATGAGACGATCTTTTGTTTTCGTACTGGTGCTGATACTGTAGATAAAATACATACATACATACACACATAGCTAACACGAGATTACGGTATTGAATATTTTGAGTAATTATGTTCAATTTGTTTGAGAGAATGTATTGTTTCAATGATTGAATATTCACGCGTGTGATACAAGTAACCTTGATGCGACTTTGAAGAGAGAGGAGAAGAGAGGACCGAGCGCCTCCGCCTTCAGCCAGCAGCTTTCGGGCTGAATGGTAATCGCTGGTTCAAGGTTCATGCGGTGTAGAAGTGAATATACGGTCCTGTATATGTGAATCAGACAATTAAAGCGGAAGATACTCTTCGGCTGATTGGCGCAAACGTGGTCTATCACAAACCTACGGTTTCAGTGACTTGGTCAGTCCCGGAGGGATCACATACTACTTTTGCTTTCACCATATAGTGGGATATTCTAGGATCTACACTTCTGCATGTTCCTACCACGTTGATACCACAGTATGGCACATATAGTGTGCAAAAAATATTCAAGTTTTTGCGCAAGTAAAATACATTTTTCCGCATGTTTTCACTGTATATCTCGCAACTAGTACAAGTTATTCAAGACATTTGTATGTTTAAAATAGCAAAAAAATTGTGCAAGTGGCTGAAACTATTTCTACCATGTCCACGAGGCTTCCAAAATATCTACCTATGTACAGCAGAAACTCACAAAATATTACGCAAGTACCTTGGGACAAATTTTTGTGTATGTTGAATAGTGAAAAATAATTTGCGTAAGTTTGGCTGCAGTCAAAACTTTCTATGCAAGTTTGTATTCTATATTTTATTGTATCAAGTATTATTATTCACCTGCCATGATGGCAGTTAACCGGGCTACAGCAGTAAGATATATATCAATGCCAAAATTTCCATCCTGTCCATTGAGATCCATTTCTTCAAGGCAGATCTTTGCAGCTTCAATTTCTTCATCTTCATTAACAAATAATCCTGCATTTCGTTCATTTGCTCTCCTTGTCCATGTACTCTTGGTAGCTTGGTGTAGTGGGATCAGTCTCCAGTTCATTGGAAGGAGGAAAGCTTTTGTTGGGGTCAGTGCCATACAAGGGTGTAACATCTTCTAAATTGTCTCCTGGGTCGCCAGTCCAATAGCCATGGTTGATAGCATGCTCTCGGCTCAGCTGATATAATGTCATAGGAGACTTGTTTCCAGCGGTGCATATTTGTGAGTGTTCCAAGAGGCAACAGTTTCATCAAGAGAGTGCTGTAAGATTGAGAGCGTCAGGAACCAGCACCCTTAGGTAAGCAAAAAATGACTCTCGATGGCAACCTCAACTGCTTCCACAACAACAATCTTAATGCATTTTTGGCATGGTAGAATAATGTAGTATAGATTAAAGACCAACTTTATGGAAAGAACTTTTATCAAAATGAGATACATGTCCAAAAATTTCCACCTGAAAAATTTTAACCAAAAGGCTCCAAAAAGCTTTAAAACATGCAGGAAATAGCAGACAGAAAAAATTCAAAATGTGACCCAGATATTTTGCTGCTTATATAATACATACACATGACCTATAGCTAAGGGTAGTCATGACAAAAAGCCAAAAAAGGCATAAAACAGCCATAAAGCAACCCTGAAACACTTTTGACCATGTCAAATCCACTTCTACACATGCAAATTAATTATCTAATGGTATACAGGCACACTTACATTTGTTTGTAGATCTTCTAATGACATAACCAAATAAACACCAATTATTAGAGAGTTGGATGAGTAGACATCACACCTTTCTGCCAACTACCTCTACACATTTGAAGAAGAAATTACATGGAGGGTCTGATAAAGAGGTGGTATAACAATATTAGTGCACATTTATTCAAAATTGTGAGACAAAAACTTTTGAATTTTTCAAAGGCGGGATTTTGCCAGGCTTGGCACTTACTAAGCTGATTACATAAAGGTGCTGGTTTCTAACACTCCCTATCTTATGCATTTATGAAAAACCAGGAAGAGACATATACAGTGAACATCCAATTCCATGTTCAATAAGCCTATATTTTCAAGGTGAATGAACAGGGTCTGGAAGAACTCAAAGTATCTTTGCAGACATCATGCCAAAATCTTTCAATGGAGATATTATGAATTGACCTAAAATTATATTAGTTGTAGCCATTATAAAATGACTCTGGGGTAAACATACCGTCCTTGTAAGTAGGCATATTGCAAAACCCCCATTGTCTAATCATCTGCATTTCTATACCATTGTTTTTGGTACCAAAGTCACCTCACACACGACTAGGCCAGCTAAAGATCCCAACTGAATGCATAAAGTGAGATTCAACTGTCTTTGACTGCTTGTTGTTGGAACACATGAGATAGATGGCTAAACAGGAATGCCTGTCAATGCATCCATGAACATAAAATTCCCATGGTCATAGTTTCTCATTTTCATGTGTACTTTACCTCCACCCATATACTCCATATGGAGTCGTACAAAAGCGGTGGACTCACATGGAGTCCATCTGGAACATATGTAAATGTTCAAAAAGTCATCTTTGATAAGTGGAGTCCAGATGTAGTCCACTTGGACTCCATACAATTCCACTTGAGTCCAGATGGAGTCCACCTGGACTCCATATAGACTCTGCATGGACTCCACATGTACTCTGTATAAACTCCACATAGGTCTTAATATTCTTTATTTTTTTATTAGTATAGTCAAGATCTAGATAGAATCTAGATGGAGCTTTTGTATAATTATTTTAAATTCATTATCTAAGTGAGTAGTAGACTTACAAGCTTATAAATAGATTATTTGTAAGAAGTCTATATGAAGCTCTTAAAGTCTTCAAATTAAATCAAATAATTTATAGTGGTACACTAGAATACACTTCTTTTTCTACACTCTTATGCCTCATCATCTTCTATATCCCAGTGTCTTTTAATATAGTTTTCATTCTTTTCTTCTTCTTCATCATCTTCAGTATCATCAATTTGATGAGGCTTTTCCCTTTGTTTCTGCATTTGAATGACATTTTGAGTGTGATAGAACAGCATTGAATGTAAAAACCAATCAAAATCCCCAGATTTCATGTGCTTTAGAATTGAATCAAAGCCACCTAACAATGAATTTAATTGTTCACATGCTTGTATATTAAATGCTTGTTGAAAATATTCTGTTCCATCTTTAGTCTTTGCTAGAACCACAAGATTAAGAGCAGAACCATTTAATGGAGCTGGATTACACCATTTATGGCATAGATAATCACTTGTTTGATGGTTGATATAATGATATGAATCAACAATAAATTGACTAGTTTTTGCCAAGTTTCCCAAATTTTTTTTACAATACTTGTTCAAAGGACTTGGCAACCTTTATCAATACAAATATAGGATGGCCAAGATTATTCAGTTGAGGTTAAATCCAAATAGAATCCATGTAGAGGATGTGGAACTCCATATGGACTCCATATGAACTCCAAATGGAGTTCCACATGGAGTCCACATGGAGGATGGGTCATTCCAGCTGGACTCCATGTGGAGCCTCCACCCTAAATGGCTGGGATACCTGCCAAAAAAGGTCACCAAACTCCACCTGGAATATATGGGTGAAGGTAAAGACCTCATTTTCATCCTGGTGCCACAATGCATTGCTTCCTCTGACCTTATAAACACGTCTTTTGATAGCTCCATTCCATCTAAGTAGTCTCATTAGTATTTAACAACAGACACAGACCAAGAATAATGTCTTAATCAGTGGTCACTCACTGAAGGTTAACCCCAATTACATCCACTTTTGCAGACTCTCTCAAACTCGCTCCAATGGAATATGAGCACCCAATGACTCTAGATGTCCTCTGAGGATAACTGATCCTGATAAAGGATGCCTCTTTGCTAAGTTGGCTACAAGGCAGTTGAGCTTGTCATCACTGATATCAGTGTAAAGCTTCCATTTGGTTGATCTTCCTTCAGCAGTAAGGTGATAATACAGTGTCTGTCTAGAAACACCCATTGACTGTGCAATATGTTCCCAGGTAAGTTCCATATTGTGAAGCTCTATGGCACGATCTAAATTGATTTTGTAACATGGTCTTCCAGCACCATTAATCTGTGGAATACTGAATGGATAATACTTGGTTTGAGAAGGGCAGCCTGGTATGTGTCCACAGATGATGAGGCCAGCTGAAGACTCAGTACACACAGATGGCTTTGCACACCAGCTTCCTACAGTGGGACATATGTAAGTAAGCAACTGTATATCTTTGAAAGGATCAAACCACTAACTGGCAGAGATTTACCACACTTTATTAGGATATTCTGAAAGTCTGGGATACCAGGAGGATCATATTCACCTTGAAAGTGACATTTTCTCCATGCAATAATAATGGATAAAAGAGAGTCAGACAGACCATTCAACTTCTCCAATATTGGTACAATAAAATTAGAAGACATTACTGAACATCTGAAGCATTTGATGAGCAAGGTGTACAGGAAGTGAAGATGGTTGATCACTGGGCCTAGCCCATGCTGGCTGAGACAAAGTACTGGGAAAGCTGTTTGCCAAATTCATCACAATCATCCTTGGACGTTTGTATTTCTTCAAGGTCAAAGATAAATCTGAATGAAGGCCGGAGCATAGACAGAGTATCATCAATGAGAAGACACACATGGTCCAGCTCAATGACACCCTCTTGTAGCTGGGCAATGCAAGCAGCAAGCAAGCTAAGCTGTCTGTGTATATTGGCATATACACTGACCGTCCAAGATGGCCACTAAGGTCATAAAGTTTGGTGAATTATCTGTGAGACAGCATACCAATTTGTACTTAAAATGCTTACCCAATAAATTCTCAATTATTTTACCACTTCCAACAGCTCACAGATATTGTAAAACAGCCGATAAAGTTGTGGAATACTGGAGGCATTGCCTGAATATATGCCGATAAATATTAGTGCTTTAATCAACCCAAGAAAAATATTAAAGTGCACGGAAAGTAGCAATGGTGGATTCTATTGAGGGGCTGGCTGAATAAATATCATCCTCAAGCTATGGTTCATATTAGTCTATGTCCAGGCACATGACTGGGAAATCACAAAGCTCACTTTTATGCCTTCTGCCATGTCAAACTGTTCATTCTTCCTACCATGCACTCTTTCTACTCCCTCATCAGCAGATTTCTGGTAAGCAATGGATTGATTGTGAGCTCATGGTGGTTGAGAGGAATGATATATTTGAAATACATACTGGGCCTGGTGTCTTGGTCTCTTCTGAAACAGATGGATGATCACCATCATGATGGCTGACATGGTTGTCATTGCTGTGATCAGATTGGTTTGAGTCCAAGTTTGAATCTGACTGAGATAGAGGCTTGTCTTCTGTCACTTTGAAAGTAATTTCCTGTACTGAGAAGGTACAGTGGTTTCTGCAATCAGGAGATCCAGAGTACCACTAGATGGGAAAATAAAAACATCTCTTGTACTGTGATCTTGGGAAGGCCGTGGCTGCCCTATATTGGATCTTAGTGAAGTTAAATGATAGTAGGAACAGACAACATACAACTGGAGATGGATTAGATTCAATGATTTTGAGTCTTGTCCATATAATATTAATGCACCATCACTACCCCTGCCCAATCCCTGATGAAACAAAAGCCTCCAATTATCTAAGTAAAAGAGGAATCAGAGAATGCTGAAACAACAGAATCATAAATCTCATATGTGGTAGGTTCCTTTGATAGTTCAATTGTTCTACAAAATCCAGAGAAAGTGAAGCTATCTATACTAGACAAAAATATAATGTGAATGCTATATATCAATGCTCAATCAACTGACAATGTACTTGGTTTCTCTGGGCTGAGCAATTAAGATATTGGGTGATGTAAAGGCAGAGGCTATGGGAAACAAAGTAACATGCCATTTGATGACAGCTTACTTCTTCTTAGGCACTGTGGAACTTGGAGCAGATACAGAGGCTGCCTTCATTTTTTCTTTTGAGATGATGGTGTTTCACTATTGAATCTCTTTTGCTTCTTGTCTGGCTGATTTATTTGCTTGGTCCATTCTTGCCCTCAAATCTAAGTATTATTAATATACATATGGAAAATAGAACACAAATAATAATCACATGTGATGAGGGATCAAATGGAAACTTGTCGATGTGCTTGGAGTTGGGACACTTTGCCTCAATGTTCTGTGTTTCATTGCGTCTAGGAAAGACTGATACTTTGGCACTTGTTCAGAGGCTGGCCCAGCCAAGGTTGATTCCGACTAAATAATACACTAAATCATAATATTGTAATATCAAAATGAATGAACTGACCACTGGAACAGCCACTGGACTGGTTGTGCTATCAACAGTTGGAGGCACCTGGATTGTTGATGCTTCTGGAACACTACTACTCGGCAAGGAAGATGTCTTCTACACCATTATCATGCCATCAGTTCAATTTTAGACATGAAATAACAGACATACGGAAGACAAATCACTGGTGCTCTTTCCTCCACTGTGTGCTGTATTCCTAAACACCCACAAAGACATTTTAATAGCAGGGCATTTCCCAATGCCAAAGATTCACCGCATTCAGGATAAAAACTTTTACAAGACCCTGAGAACAAGCAAAGAGAGTGGGCACACTGCTTCAGCTGTGACCAAGAAACCATGGCTATTGTGGGTGCTGGAGCTGTGTTTTTTCTTTCTGTTGATTGTCAAACACACATATGTAGACATGGGAATATCAAGATCAAGCCAATTGATTCCAAATACTTAGAGAGATGGTGAAGGTCAGTCAAATTTTTCTCTGGAAATATGTCTTTGTATGATCAAAGATTGTATCATAGGTCATGAGCTATATAAGTTGTTGAGGAGGGATTTTATTCTAGATGAATTCAATTACGGAAGAGGATGGGAGATCCTATGGAAACCTGGACTGTCAAGCTTTGAAAAGTATTGCCAAACACATTGCAGCGAGTGATGCCAGTCTTTGATCATATGCAAACACTACATTTAGGCTATCAGGACCCCAAAACCTGTGGATGATATACTGCATTGGATTAAACTCCAACTATCAGCACAAGTTACTTATGGGATATGGAGCACAACCATTGGAATATGTTTCTTTAGTAGCATTATCATAAGTAAAGTGGTTCAACAGTTTGCATGTAACATGTGCAGGTACCCCCATCTCAGGTATCCCACTTCTTGGAGGTGTTCTTGTTCAATCTTCTGAATTTGAATCATGCCAAAGGGTGAAATTAAAAGGAGTGTAAATACATTGTAATTTCATGTTTCCCTAATTTATTGTGGCTACACAACATGTTGAATGGTGATTTTCCATAGTCAGAATTTAGCCCATAAGGACTCCAGTTTTCCTTCTAGGTTTACATGAAATTTATTGTAAATTTATTTTAGGTTATATTTTGTTACACCTTAAAATTGACAGTAAAAGGTTTTCATAGAAAACAGTGGAGATTTGACTGCAAGAAAACACTGACAAAAGCTGCAATTGTGTGAAGTAACGTTGACCAACACACTGACTCAGCAAACCAAATCAGTGTATGGCTAAGTGTTGCAGAGCACACCCTGCACACTTGTGCTCCTTAGAGGCATGCCCATGCTTGATTGAATGATTTTGACAAATTTTACTCTATCTCTGGCATGTTTTTAAGGACACTGAGACTTATATAAATGTGTACTTGTACCAGCAGCAACACTGGAATAGAAACAGTCTGTAATTGGTTACAACAAGTGTTTCCAAAAAGACACTATTTGTCACTTTCCAAAGTATTGGCTGGGTCAATTTCATTGGAATAAGTTTTAATTAAAAGATATGATAGTAATGATCAATTCTTAATACAATTTTTGACTGTAGGTAATTACTGGTGAATGCAATAATTGTATCAAAGCAAATGAGAAATCAGCAGTCACTAGTGTCCTGATTTGGCAATAATGTGAGCAAAGATCAGGCAAGTTGCATAACATGTTAGCAAACATCTTCAGATCAGATCTTCCTTCAACTGCTGGTGGGGAAGTATTATTTTAATATAACATCTGCAGGTTTCTGAGGTCCTAATGACCTGAATACAATGTTCATGTACCATCAAACATTGGCATAGCTAGCTGCTATGTGTTTGGCAAAACCTTCTGAAGCTTGACAGTCCAGGTTTCCATAAGATCCTCTGTTGATTTGGGCCAGGTATGGAATCTCATCTCCATATGGGAACATATTTTATTTAATAAAAAAGAAATATAAAATGAAAAAAACCTGTATTGCAACCATATATACATCTGAACTTGGATCAACAACTCAACATGTGCAGAAATACATTGAGGGTCAAAACATATTCAAAATATTTTCCTACATATGTAAAATGGTACTTGTGCACTTTAAGAGATTATGTGACTTGCATCATTTTTAAATATTATCATCACAACATGCACATTTTTTGTGAGTGTAGCAAGCTTGTGTAAAATAAATTATGTATCATCACAACATGCACATTTTTTTTGTGAGTGTAGTGAGCTTGCAGAAAATAAATTATGTGAAATAAACATACACAAACTTTTTTACATCATGCCAACTTGCATAAAAACTCATGTTAAAAGGTGGGGTTTGCATGTTTTTTAATTATTGCACAGTATACGTTCCATACCACAGCATCCTCCAAATATATGCATACACCCAAGCTATGTGTTCCCATATGGCTGATCACTTTTGCCTGGCAGGCTCCTGGACATCTGCGTTGCTTGAAAGAATGGATTCATCGATGTAAATACATCACAATGGGATACAATTCCAATTACCTTCTAAGTCTTTGGCTGTGAACAAATTAATATAGCCACTCGAGAGAATTGGATATCCTCTCCAGTTGATGATAATTTTGAATGGTGAAGGAATTGACCCACTGAATTTCAACAAATAGGTGTGTACTGCTCCAAACAAGGTCTGTACCTGATGGCACCTGTTGGAATGTGGTCATCCTAGATTGAAGGTAAGGTTCTGTTTGCCAAGCTTATTGACTAGCTCGGCCGGAGTACCCGGCCTTGACAACATGAATGGAAAAGCATCCCAAATGATGTCCCACTGTTTGCTCAAAGTGTACTTTGTTCTACCCCAAACCCTGACCACATTCTCCACCATGAACACTGCAGCCATAGTATACATTGATTGATCTACAGCCTACAGTCCTACTTGTGATGGATCATTTAAAAACTCCCTTATTGTCCATAGATATGGGGTACCAGTTATGCAATAACAGTGGTACCATGCAGATTGTGGCTGGCCACTGTGTGCCTCAATTTCTGTACTTATTGCTCCCCCAGTTTTTCTTGAGGATTCCTCAGACCCATAAAATCTTCAAGGAATATTGAAGGAATCTGCTAACAATGAAAGAATCAGTGAGGAATCTCTGAGGAATCTGGTGGATCCTTGAGGAATCTGCAAGGAATCTAATAAATTTGCCAAATACTGTCCTTTGACATATAAAGTAGAAATTTTATTTATTTACATAGAAAGTTATGTTTAAACAATTGAAACTATCTTCACTCTTCTTCATCCATATCAGCATATCCATCTTCTGATGCTTTCTTTTGTGCATTTTGTAGAACATGGTTGGTATGGATAAATAACATTGTGTGGATAAACCAATTGAAGTTGCTTGGTGTTAAACATTTAAGAATTGAATTGTATCCACCAAGCCAGAGTTGAGTTGCTCACATGCCTTACAATCAAATTAGTACATTTATAATTCTGAATTAAAAGACTTACTTGGGTATTGAATGCCTTCTTAAAGGGATCTAGTGCTAAAATAATTGTACAGGCAATCAGTGAGGAATGAGGGAATCCTTAAGGAAAGACTGGGGAGTGAAAAGTCCTCCTTTAAGCAGGCATTCAATACCCAAGTAAGTCTTTTAATTCAGAATTATAAATGTACTAATTTGATTGTAAGGCATGTGAACAACTCAACTCTTGGCTTGGTGGATACAATTCAATTCTTAAATGTTTAACACCAAGCAACTTCAATTGGTTTATCCACACAATGTTATTTATCCATACCAATCATGTTCTACAAAATGCACAAAAGAAAGCATCAGAAGATGGATATGCTGATATGGATGAAGAAGAGTGAAGATAGTTTCAATTGTTTAAACATAACTTTCTATGTAAATAAATAAAATTTCTACTTTATATGTCAAATGATAGTACTTTGCAAATTTATTAGATTCCTTGCAGATTCCTCACCAATTCCTCAAGGATCCACCAGATTCCTCAGAGATTCCTCAGAGCTTCCTTAATTGTCAGCAGATTCCTTCAATATTTCTTGAGGATTCCATGGGTCTGAGGAATCCTCAAACAAAACTGGGGCAGTGATAAGTACAGAAAATAAGGGCCTCTGTGTCTCACTATGAATTGTAAGCTCAGAATGGTTTACACCCTTTCAATGTGAAGCATTGGACAGGTATTAATTCACCCAGCAGCCTTTTTATCTTATCAAAAACAATTTGAAATTTGGAAAACAGTTCATTCTGATTGGTAAAGGTTCCAACACCTCAGTCCTCACTACTGTTTTGCTTAACTGAACCATTTATCCCTATTGTATTTAGTGCTCTGGGCACTTCTTGGATTTGAGGCTTTGTGTTTATCTTGATTGTGGTGCCAGCATTCAGATCTTGTAGCACCATAGAGGCTTTGTTATTGGAATGGTGCTGAATCATGGCCTCAGTAAGCTTTAAAGAAGAGTAAGCCTAAGAGTATATTGTATGAGACATTTTCCAGCACCTGTACTTGCACAAAGAAAGTTGAGCTGTTGATAACTAATTTCTTATGTTGCAGCAGGCCCAGGAATGTGTCCTTAGACTGGTTGGCTGATTCCAGCCAAATCAGCCAAACCAGCTGATCCTGTTTTAGCAGCAGAGAGGTTTGCTCCCATATCTCCCTGCTCAAGCCAATGATTTGTGAGCCACTGTCAATGACAGCTTCCACAGACACAGTTCCATCAATCAATACATCAATGAACCTCAAGGATTCATAGTGATTGGTGACTATTACATTGTCTAATGTAGGAGGTAGCACATTATAGAATGAGGCAATTTCTTAGGGTTTTATTTTAAAAGGGCATGGCTAGCAACTCTGCAGATGATGATGAAGGTCTTAAAGGATTTTTGCACATTTGGAGCCACTGCCAACAGCTGTCTAAGGGACAGCGACACCATGCAGTCAAGGTTGGGGTTTACCACTTCTTTTGTTGCCTTCACATCTTCTGCAGGGGAGACATACTTGTATTGAGGATGGTTTACAGATTCTGGGACCATCTCATCAGGCACCCTAACCTGTGTACTTTACAGTGCCCCCATATTCCGTTGGACTCCAACGGACTTTCACCGGACCCAGCCAATTCCGATGAATCTGGCTGGACAGTCTATTGGACGTCCAACGGATTCCGTTGGACTTGAAAAATTCCGGTACCAGTCCAGTCAGAGTCCGGCCAAATTCCGGTCAAATTCTGGTCAAGTCACTTCAAGACAGAAAACAGGTGGACTGGCCGGACTGTCCAGTCCGTTGGACTTCCAATGGACTTCCAATGGACTTCCACCGGACTCTCAGCACTTAATTAGACCAGATCCAAGAGTGCTCTGTCCAGTGGAGTCCAGTGGATATCCACTGGATGTCCACTGGACTCCACTGGACTGTTATTGGTTTAATTGCAGACTTTATTGAAGAAATCCAATTACCATATCCAGAGAGGTTTTCAACTGCTATCTACCATAGTCTACATATACATGTTATATCTTTATATGCCATTTATTTAGCCTAGTCATCATCATCATTGCCATCTGCTTCCAGCTGATCAGTGACTGTCACTCCTCTTTTTTAGCTTGTCGTTGGAGAACCTTCCTTGTGTGATAAGAAAGCATGGTATGTATAAACCAGTTATAGTTTTGAGGTGTCATTCTCTTGAGAATGGAGTCAAAACCACCAAGCCATGCATTGAGTTGCTCACAGGCCTATTTCAGTTATACTATCAGTACATAAATAATTACAATGACTAGAAAGAATTTTACCTGAGTATTAAATGCCCGTTTTTGATATGTGGTCCCATCAGAAGCTGTTGCTGTTATGACTAAATTTGGAGCTGACCCATCTGTGGGAGCTGGATTACACCAAGTTCGACAAAGAATATCTGTTTTGCGATGATTCTGGTAATGATAACTGTCAACTATAAATCGTGTTGTTTGTGACCATTCATCCCAGTGACCTTGTGCAGCAATATGTTTAAGCACTGTACATGCTTTGTCAATGCAGATATAGTCAGGCGTGATTCCTTTGTTGGATAAACTTTGTTTATAAAAGCCAGGATATTTGGATCTGACTCTGATCTTGCAAATTTTGCCCATGCCTCAACAACACCACATGGGAAACAGATTGTTTCAACACAATAAAAGTTGCAGGACCAAAATAGTGTTTTATTTTTAAGTTCTGCAGGTGGCTGGTCATGTGGCTGATATTCATGCTCATGTTTTGGATTCCACTCTAAATTTTCTTGCTGACGGTTCAACATTCTCTTTGAGCCTGATAACCCTTCAGCAGAGTGATCAAGCTTGTATTTATTCCAAACATTTTGATGAGCTTCACAAGCCATGGTAGAAGGAATTGAAGTGCCTGTACAATCTCTAACACGGCATCGATTGCCAAATTCATGTTCATGCACTTGACAAAGGCACCTCCTCGGTAATTTGCTAAATCAGATGTGCAACCATCATATGCACAATGCTAGATAATAATGTTAAATCTTACTATTATGGATCAGAATTTAAAAAAATACCTTTGTGCCATTAACCATTCCATCAATTACCCGCATTGTTACATTCTGCATCTGAACTGAGTTCTGAGCAGCAGGATTATTAGAACCTGATTGCACTACTGTAGATGCTACCACAGGGTCAACACCAAGAACAGCAGAAGAGTCATTAGGGGTTGAAATTATATCTGATGTTGCTCGGTAGGGTTGGGAGCACTCAGCACAGGCATGACCCTTTGCTGGCTGAATGAGACCCTCATGACCCAAAACAGTAAAGGCTTCTTCTGTCACTTCATCTATTGACGCCACATCTCGGATAATAAAATCTATTCCAGACATCTCAGAAGCTTGCCGGATAGATTCATGTACAAAAGCAGCCTGAACTTGGCGACGGGAAAGTGTGACACAGTCAGTGCCATAGGTGTCATTGAAAAATTGGCCCAACCAGATGTAGATGCATGGAGATGATATATTCCACTCAATACTGCTGCTGAAAACTTGCGATCTACCCAAAGGTTCCGTCCAACCTTAAGATAAACTGCAGAGTTCAGAAAGAATTGCATAGCTTCTGTATTATCTGTTGCAGGTGTACGTTCATGATCTGCATAATAAATAGTCTTGCAGTTACTGCAAAATCCAGAGAGCAACTGGACATTCTGAAATACATCTATGCCTTTGATTAAAGTCACAGTTGGAATATCCCGAGGTCGGGTATTTTGTGTTAAAGAACACCGATTGCAATCTGATGTTAAACAGACAGATGAGTTTGGGCAAATAAGAAGGGCTGGTTGGATAGAATTATGTGATGTACGTTGCAAGGTACCTGTGAATTTCTGTCTTTGATTATATGGTAGAGGCCCAAAACTTGTGAAAATTTGCTCAGTTTCACTGACAAAAGTGTAACATCTTGATTCCTGGTGGTTGCAGTCTCAATCAAAGATAATTCAGACTCTGAGAATAGAGTAACTGCATTATCAGGCCCAAGTTTTGCAATAATTGCACGGGCCAAACATTTAATCCATGATGTTGCCCTACATCCTGCATCCTGTTTAAAATGCAAAGAGAGTAGCTCTGTGTTGTTGGTCATGGACAGTAAAACTGTGATAACAGTTGGAAGTGATATTTTCTGACCAAAATTGTCGATGATAAAGTCACTGAAGTCTTTGAAAACCATGTCAGGAAAAGGAGCAGACTGGGTGCTTGCCATGACATGTGGAATCAACAGTAACACCAAGAATGCCAGAGATAACTGTGATCTCAATGCAGTACAAGCAAGCAGATAAATCAGGGTCCCCAAATTGCTGAAAAGACCATCCAGACAAAAACAGAGCAACAGTGGTGATAGAATTTCGATACTACAAGTACAAAAAACACATGAGATATGAGAGGGTGGTGATACATTTGGGCAAGCTTCCATGGTCAGTATACTTACTACTTGCGCCCAGAATTTCCTGCTTTAGCAGAGGTTGACTTCTTGACTGCTGCTCCCTTCTTAGATGATGTCATCTGCTTGGATGTGCTGGCTGCTGGCATGCTTGCAGGTTCAGATGCCACTTTCATCACTGCTTTCTTTGTCTTCTTCAGCAAACCTCCCTTTGCACCCATGTGATCAACTCTGGGAAATGATAAGTCTTGAGGTTGGAACCCCACAATTCCACATCACTGAGGCGGTCTGGGTCATCCTGAAGCCATTTCTGCATTTCTGGATGCTTGTTTAAGAGCGGAAAGGTCTTGGACCAAGAGTCATGCCAGCTGGATCTGCCAACAAATAGACGCTGAATATCTGTTCCACTAGGCTTTTCGTGAGTATGACTGGCCAAGTTCCATCCTTCCAAAGTTGGGCAAATCTGGCCTCAGTCTCGAGGAAGCAAAGATAGCGGGCATAGTTTTCCTGGAGTGTCCCAGCATTACCAGTACGGTACATCTCAGGAGGGACATCGAGTGCATTGGCCATCTGAATTTGCTCAGTGGTCAAGGCCATCTTGACTGGGCCATGAGACTGGACCAGAGCAACAGGTGCAACAAACTGACTTGCGTTGGCAACTACAAGCCCTGCATTTGTAGATAACATGCCAGCAGCTGAGAGGCTAATGACACTGGATGAGGCAGTTGGCAAACTGAAGTTGCTCTGTGGGTAATGTCATTAAAATCAATATTTGGATAAGAAAATAAAGGTAAACATACCAAAAGAACATGAAGGACTGGCTTGTCATTTTCTACTTGCCAGGTAATTTCTTCGTCTCCATCAGCTGAGGTAATCTCCTCAAATGGGCCCAAAGATCCCAGACAATGTTATGAACAAATATAATATATTCTTTGAGAATGTAAGCATAGATTTACCAATTAAGATAAATATGACATACCGGAGTTCTTGATGGTAGGCAATTTCTTAGGCCTCAAAAAGAGGCTTAGACATGTGATAGATGGGCATAATCCTTTGAAAATTTGGAGGTGTCTGGGTTGGCACAACAAAGGCAGGGTTTTCACTTGAAATGAAGATCATGACCTGGCCTTTCTGAGGCAAAGCGGGCAGCTTGGCCACAGGATCATCACCAAACTCATAGGTATTCCCTATAGCGTTACCACGTGCAAACCACCTCAAAGCAAAGTTTTAATTAAAATAAATTAATATAGTGATAAACATACCAATAATTTTGCTGGCACCTTGGAGCTGGTCAAGACTGACATGGGGCTAAAATTGACAGATAAATAAGGAAATCAATTTTGACTTATATCAGTTTACTCACCCTCAGGTTCTGTCTCCTCAATTGTATTTGCCATTGCAGCAGTTGAAATCCGAGCAGCAGGAAGAGCATCAACTCCATGCATTTCCACATCACTGGAAACTTGTCCATCCTTGCTCTCAATCTCGCTTTCACCTGAATCTTTGCCCTTAACCTCAACCTCATGCTCATGCTCAACCTCGTCCTTACTCTCACTCTCACCCTCACCCTCACCTCACCCTTGCCCTCAGCCACAGCCTGCTCCAAACCTTCTCCATCCTTGCTGCTATCCTCTCCACTACCACTTTCAGCCTGAGCTTCACCCTGGATCTGACCATCATCTCCACTGTCACTTCCACTCTCAGTCTCATTCTCACCATCACTGATAGCTCTGGCTTTACCCTTGCTCTTGTCTTTCTCATTCACCTTATCTGGCTCCTCCTCTGCATCCTCACTCTCCACCTCTTCTTCCTGAACTTCAGAGACACGCTGACGAGTGAAAGGCTTTCGGACAGTAGTGTCCTCAGTCCTGAATGACATGGGAATAAACTGATAAATAATTAAAAATGATATCACAATGAAAAATTCCTACAGAGTGAGATTGGCAGCTACAGAAGATGCTAGAATTGCCTCTTTAACAGGCTTAGGAGGTGGAGCCTTTGCAACCCTATCTAAGAACACTCTCCGTCCTAGATGAAATTGATAAGTAACTAAAAATAATAAAATAGGAAATATTCTTACAGAGTAAGATGTCCTGTTGCTTTTTCAGCTGCAGCCTTGGCAGGTTTGCCACTAGATTTCCTAATAATAAGAATATATTTGAGTACACAGCTATATTAATTTAAACAAAAGAAGTAGAAAAATGCATGGATTAGGCCATACTGGCAGACCTCTACAGGTCATGACGTATAGAGACACCCATAGACATGAGATCATAATCCATGCATTTACCAGTTGAAAAATACATACACATTCCCCTTTTTTGCTGCACGTTTCCTGTCAACAAATTTATTTTAGCAGCAAATTCAGAAT